>LPNX010302920.1:67594-145803 GCA_001517045.1 Pseudotsuga menziesii
CCGGTCGTGCACATTGATCATGGTAGCAGACCAAAGGCTATTGGACTTGGCTGGAAGTCTCCTTCAAACAATTACCAAGACCCAAGAAAATCTTGGAGAGATGCTCAAGATACAGAAAAGGCAGAATGAGATGAACCACCATATTTTGCAAGACTCTATTTGTTTGCAAAAGGAGGTAAAAATCCTTCTGGGAGCAATCCGTAAGGGAAAGAAAAGTAGATCAATGATGGGGAATTCGTCCAATCGGTCTGTTAAGAAACATTCCAGGCATGAAGACTCAAAGGAAATTGAGCAGGTAAATATGAAGCAGCCAGAGAAATGTTGAAAATGTGGAGGACATCATTACCGTCGGGATTGCCCAACAAGGGAACATCAAGAGGTTAGCAGCCACAAAGTTCCTAGACTTGGGGATGAGCCGAAAGCTGAAAACTAGCAGGAGAAGCTCGTGGAAGCCAAGGGGCTTGGTCCTGAAAGTTCAAAGTAAATAATTGAACATGGGACAGATCTGCAAAATTTTTAAATTTTGGATGTGCAAATTGTATATGTATTCCTATGTATTGGAACACTGAGGACGGTGTTATTCCAAGGGGGAGGGGATTGTAATACCCCGGTTTTGACCCCATTTGCATTAAAAGGTACATGATGTATATATTGTAATTAATCGTGGTGTGGAGCTAAAGGCAAAAGCCCCACCATTGATTTGGTTGTGTTATGTTTCGGCGATTGGAATTGTTGTCGATGGTATATCGTGCTATCCGGCACATTATAGTTTTGGCATCATGTAAATATGCAAAATTAATAAAAAAAACCTACAACCAGCTATGGCAGTGCAATGATAATGAAAAGGGCATGATTTTCCCAAGGATGAGGAGGGGGAATTGTTAAACCTTGGGCCTATGGGAAAAGGCCATGTGTCAACCACCCATTAAAACCCCTGATGTTAGTTGAGGGCAGTTATTACTGGGAAGTGGTGGGTGGTAGCACTGTCAGTCCTTTCCCACACGCCCACTCCACCAACAGACTTTCCATCTTCACGGGGGCAAGGAAAACACCACTACGCCATTCTCTCCATTGTTTTGCCATCCTCACACACAGGCTAGAATCGTCCATCCTCACGCAGAGAAACGTTATGTTTTCCTCACACACAGAGATTTTCCCATCGTTTTTCCTCACGCACCAGTCAGGGGTTCTCCTTTGGTTTTGTGCATGCAGCGAGCGGGAAGAGCGGCCTCAAGTGCATGATTTCTACTGTGTATGTGAAATAGTCGTGGTTTTCATCCACGATCCTGGCTTACTGTTGGTTTAACCCGTGATTTCGGTTGCTGTTGTTCTTCCCATGATTTTTGGATGCTATTGAGAGTCTGATTTATTCTTCCATTTTAGACTGTGTGTGCGTTTCCTTCTTCCATTTTTGGGCTGTGCATTTCCCATTGTTTCAGTGTTGGAATCGGGACTGTTGTTTTCCCCACATTTTTTTTCTGTGGTTTCACCTGCGCTTTGGGCTACTGTGGGGTATGAGTGAGTCATTTTGGACACGATAGGGCCAAGAACGACTCATGGATCGATTTTTCCCTGTCAAGCTGTGAATACCTTGTTTTGTTGCGAATATGAAGTGGTTGGTCTTCGGACTGTGTTGGAGTGGGATGAAGGATTGGTTTTCTTGATAAACTTGGGGTGTTTGGGAGCCACATAGACAAAGCTAGAGGGATGGATCTCTTCTCCACAACCCCAGAGTAGCACTGGAAAGGGGGGTCAGGGCTTGAGGGACTGTGTAGCAGAGAAGGGACTGATTTCCTAGTGTTGGGTGTGTGTGGTTGTCCTAGGAGTCAGGCTAGTTCTAGTGTAGGAGTCCTTAGCTCTTCAATGAGCTCACCAGTTTAGCATTCAGCTTTTCCCAACTCCTTGACAGCCTAATAAACCCTACTGTGTTGGTTTGGCTAATTTGTGTAACCTTGGCTGTGTAAGCCTGCTTGTTCCTTATTCCTTGGGTAAATCATGCCCAGTTTGGGGGTGGCAGCATTGCTGAGAGATTAAGGAGCACGTTGGCCTATGGTTGGGTGGAACGTTGCAGCGACATAGCTGGTTGTGGGATGAGTTCTTCATTCAAAGATAAGACTTCTTGTCTATTTCATCTCTGCAATTATATTTGATGTCTAATGAATTATGATAAACATGTTGAATGCATGAATGTATGTTTTGCTTCCATTGTATGTTGAATAATTATGCATCTTAGCATGCTTTATGTTTCAAGAATTTCAGTTTTATGTATTTTCATGTTCATGGGGCTAGTTGCCCGGATGGTTAGTGTATGATAGTGTCCTCTTCGCCAGTGGGAGAGTTAGGGACATTACAACATGAAAAAAGAATTGAATCGGATAGAGAAAAATCATACCTAAGAACTTGTTCCAAGACCCAAGGACAAAAATGTCATTGACATCAAAAGGGTTTTCATAAACAAGTTAAGTGAGGATGGACAAGTGGTTAGAAACAAAGAAAGGCTAGTATGCAAGGGATATGTGCAGGTTGAATGAATAGATTTTGAAGAAACCCTTGCCCTTGTGGGACAAATAGAAAAAATTATGATGTTTCTTTCCTATACTTGCTCTAAAAACATCATTGTATATCAAATGGATGTAAAGTCAACATTTCTAAACGAAGAACATGAAGAAGAAGTGTATATAGAGCAACTAGAAGGTTTCTTTCTCTCAGATAACAAGGATTACATCTACAAATTAAAAAAAAAACTCTGTATGGACTAAAGCAAGCACCTAGAGCCTGGTATTCAATATTAGACAAATATCCGCGACAACAATGTTTCAAAAAGGGGAATGCAGATAATAATCTATACATCAAATTTGAGCATGGAAATATGATTGTTGTTGAAGTATATCTGGATGATATTATCTTTGGAATTGATGACGACCGTCTAATTCAAAATTTTGCACATAACATGCAGAAGGAATTTGAAATGTCTATGCTTGGAGAACTATCCTTCTTCCTAGGGATCCAAATATATCAACTAAATGATGGTATTTTCATTTCTCAAACTAAATATGTAAAACAAATGCTGAAAATATTTAACATGGAATATTGCAAGCCAGTATGTACACCCATGATTGCAAGTTGCAAATTAAGAAAAAAAGATGAAGCAAAAAAAGCAGATCAAAAACTTTATAGGTCAATGATTGAAACCTTGTTATATGTAACTTCCTCAAGACCAGACATAATGCAAGCAATAGGTTTGGTTGCAAGATTTCAAGCAACACGTAAAAATACACACGTCCAAGTTGTGAAAAGGATTTTTAGATATCTGAAAGGAAGTTTGGATGGTTTATGGTATCCACAAAGTAATGATTTGACCTTGGTAGCATATACATACATAGACTAGGGATGAAGTATTGGTGACAGAAGAAGTACAAGCATAGCAACGTTTTTCCTAGGAAATTGCTTAGTATATTGATTGAGCAAAAAAAATTCCTCAGTATATCTATCTATAGCAGACGCAGAATATATTGCAATAGTAGCTTGCTGTGCGCAAGTTTTATGGATGAAATAAACGTAAAGGATGTCCAAGTGGTATTTGATCATCCTATATCAATTTTATGTGACAGAATAAGCGCAATAAACATCTCCAAGAATCCTATGATGCATTCCAAAACTAAACACATTCCCTTAAATATCATTTCATAAGAGAACATGTCATTGAAAATGTTGCCAAGCTAGACTATGTGGATACAAAGGAACATATCTCAGACATTTTCAAATTAAAGTCACTTCCAAGAGATACTTTTGAGTATCTCAAAAGGAAACTGTGAGTAATTCCTACTCCATATTGATTTAAAAACATCTGTGACATCGTAGAAATATGACACAGTGCAGCAAAAGAAACAAAAAGAAGTAGTGAGAAGCTTGAAGGTAGGGGGAGCATCCCTTTGCTATTGATGTCAAAGGGGGAGAGATACAAATAAACATACATGACATAAGTCTTTTCATGAAAGTGTTGAATCACAAATTGAACAAATAGAAATCAACGGATCAAATGGCATGACCACAAGGGGAGCATGTTGCGTAGAAAAGAAGAGCTCATATTCAGGGGAAGCTCAGTCTTTATTGGTGTTGACATCAATGCCAAAGGATATTTTTGAACTTTGGTATTGTCATTGATGTAAAACAAGAAACATATTGATGTCAAACAAGAAACATAATGATGTAAAGCAAGAATCATGAAGGTTGTTGAACTTTGGTATTGCTATTAATGATGTCAATCCAATTTAAAGAAGTATACAAAGAATAAGTGTCCAAGTTTCAGAAGTGCACAAATCCCACTAGGACATGGAGCCCATATGCACAAATCCCACCAATACATGGGACTCTAGTGTGCAAACCCCCACGAGGATGAATTATCAAAATATGTGTGTCTACAAAAGAACTAATGAGGTGGAAAGGGTGTCACCGACTCAAAGGAACCCCAACTTGTGGACACATCCTTTGAGAAATAAGAGTATAATTAGGCGAGAGATGGATATGTTGAAGTAATATTGAATGTGAAATGAATTGATATACTAAATTGCAAGATTCATGGTCAGATGAAGTACTTAGTAAAATCTATCATAGAATGAATTGAGGAAATGTGTGAAGCAAATAAGACATGTTAAAATACAAGGGGTAGTCATACAAGAGAACAATTATATGAGACGTAATTGCACAGATACAAAAGAAGGAGGAATTTGCAAAAGTTGACTAAGAGTACAAGATAAATATTTGCACAGAAGCAGATTATTGTAGATCGCAGAAAGAACAAAACATTGATCGTAGATCGCCGATCGAGGTAATGGATCAGAAGATCGCAGAAGCTGATTTGAAGACAGTGTAACATGTACATTCACATCTATTTCAGGGTGGTAGGAAGAGGAAAGGACAGGGAGTTGGAGCTTCCTTTCAATTGGTGCTAAAGAACTTGGGTGGTAGGTTGGGGCAAGGATAGGAGATTACAATCTCCTTTCAGGTTGGCACTTGAACACAACAACTAGGTGCTTTCACAAAAGGATCGGTGTCCTCTCAGGTTGGTGCCTGAACATAGCAAGTTGGTGCTTGCGCAAAATATTGGTGTTCGTACATGTTGGCGCATATAATCAGCAAGTTGGTGCTTGTGCAGAAGATTGGTGTCTGTACAGGTTGGTGCATATAATCAGCAAGTTGGTGCTTGTATGTGGATTGGTGTGTGAGTGAGTTAGTGCTCACATCTTGGAGATTGGTCTCTCTCTCTCTCTCTCTCTCTCTCTCTCTCTCTCTCTATATATATATATATATAGTTAACTCTCCAAATTCTTTGTGCACAATTGGATTTTATTATTACGATTGAAGTGAAATTGGTGCATAATTTTGTAAAGTGAAAATTTGGTTAAATCTATGCATGATATTGATTCACCCTCCCCTCTTAGTATCATTAATAATTCCAACATTTAACCTCTACATGACTACCTCTGCACAAGTTAACTACCCTGTGGTGACTTAGCTTGCAGTACTAGTTCACTGGCTTTCTACAGACTTAGCACTATATGTATGGATGGGATTGTTAAATAAATCATACCTTTGGAGGAAACATTCATAAGGCACATTCTCATATATCCATCAAGTATATATCCATAATCAAATTACTTTTAGTTGAGCTATCTATACTCATTATCAATATATACAACATACATCTCATCATTCATTCAGATCAACATTCATGCAATGGAAATGAATAACAATGATGAAACATCACATACAACTTATCTTGAATGAAGCTTCTCTAAGCAACCGACTGTACAAGAGCGGCGTTCCACCCAACCATAGGTACTTTTTCTAACATATACTCTTTCTTCTTAGAGGCCACCCCCATGCTGGCATGATTACCTTGAGAAAAGAGGAACTATCCAAAGCTCCCTCCCATAGTCAAATAGGAACAAGTCCATAGCCAAGACAACGTCCATTAGGTTAACAAGATTTCCAGGTACTAGAGGGGAGATGCTAACTAGTGACTCACAACAAAGTTATAGGAACTTCACATAGACTCGGTTAGCTTGGGGTCCACAATACCCACCTCACACAACACCAAGAAGATATCCCTTCACCGCTAAATGGTCCCTCAGGTATCATAACTTCCTCCAGGTGTTATACCAATGTGTGCATAGAGACCACCCAAATCCCACTATTCCACCAGGGAATCACATCCTTCACTAGTCTCTAAGCTAGATCTGCGCTCTACACCACTATGGTACTCAATACTAGCAATCGACCTCACCCAGACTCTATCAGCTTGGGGTCCACAATGCCTGCCCCACACAACACCACTGAGGTGTTATTATAGTGTGTGCATATAAATACAACCAAAACCTTGTTATTCCATAGGAGCTTGCGCAAATGCTTTTTTATCTCAATCCTCTCGGTGCTGAACGATTTATTTACTCCTCAGGTATTACAACAGTTCAAGTAGGAAAAACAGTCAGATCTAATTCAATTCTATAACTACATATGCCTCGCACAGACTCGGCTAGCTTGGGTTCCATAATACCCACCCCACGCAACACTAAGAAGGTACCCCTTCATCATTGAATGGCCCCTCAAGCGCCACCTTCCTCCAATTTCTATACTAGTGTGTGCATAGACAGATCACCCAAACCATGGATCATCTACTTACATGCTTTGTTTTCCCAGGGCTTGCAAATCTAGGTTGGGAAAAACCAATGGCTCCTAGTAACTTAAATGTTTTTAATGGTTTTTCTAAATGGATCAAGTCAGATGACCTAAAGGACCTCACACACTCAAGACATGCATAAAACTCAATCAAAAGATAAGGATTCTAACCACCAATGTTCAAAGGGTTGATAATAACGTGAATAAATGAAGAACTTACTATATTGGCACATTCATATATAAAGCAATCACATATGAATGGCTAATCATAACAAGGGAAAATACTTACAATTCAACTCATCAACACATAGATAGGATGACAGCTATCTGGTATTAGATAAAAAGAATAAAGTTGAATCAGACATTCAAACACAAGTACAGAACAGAAAAGAGATGGAACCTAAACATACAATGGCAAAAGAGCTTATATTAAATGATGAATAACATGAGAAGCTTGATAACAATAAGGGTGTAAGAGTCTCTGAAGTCGATCCTTTGCTTCAACATAAGTCTTAGGGTTTATATCCTTTACAAAATTTATTTCAAATCTTGAAAAATTGGATCTGATTTACTAAAAATAAATAAAATAACTGTTTTTTGCAAAATTAGGTCAAAAAACCCTAATTTAAGTGCTAACATATCTAACTAGCACTTGTTCACTCCTTGAACTCTTTGATAACTGTAGTGATCACTGAACTAGAGTTATGACCTGTTATCTGACAGATGAGTCATGGTTTGTCGAAAGAAGGTAGGGTTTGTGACCCTTTTCACCTTTATGGCACCCTCAAAACTGTAATAGACCCCCTCCACTGGTGTCTTTCATCAATTTTCAGCTTCATAATTCACCCCTGAGGTGTTGGTATCCGAAAAACCTGGTTTTGTGTGTAAACATATCTTTCAGCACCCTTTTGTGCTTTCGGTGGTTAAGGAAACAGAAGCCTGGGTCTGCAAGCTGTCGAAAGCTATGTTTTCGGTGCCTAATGAACAGTTGTTGTGTTTTCCTAAAACACTGAAAGCTCTATTTTTGCAAAATTTTAATCATCCTTTCAATCATCATTTTATAGCTTTACTATTGACCTTCTAGTACTTCTTCAACTTGCATAGGGTTTGGACCAATAGCAGCATCTTGGGCTGCCTCTGTTAGGGTTTCCAACGCAAGGTGAGCTTGAGAGCTAGGGTTTTAGTTTTTCTTCTACAACCTCGACAATCTGATCATTCTGTGGAGCCTGGATTTGTCCTTCATTAATCTTAGATTTCTCATTTTCAATAGGACATACATCCCTCTCATTTCTAGAAGAGAATTGTGCAACTCAGTATTCTTCTTGGTTAATATTGCATTATTTCTTTTGATCTCTCTGTCTAAGACCTCTAGTTCATGTATTTTCCCTAATAGCTGGTTGATTCTCTAAGACCTAGGTTTGCTTGACGAAGTCTTTACCATTGGTTCCTCTTGACCTTCTCTTGGTGTTGGTGAGGGAAACTCCTCATGTTTTGGTGCAACATGCTTTGTTAGGTCAACTTCCTACTCCTTTTCTTCTTCTGAATCTGAGTAGGGTAGGTTAAATATATTTTCTTTTTGTGTTGGGGCCTCCTTCTCCTTTCCACTGAAGTCCACATTTCTTTTGGCTTGGTTGGTTTTATAATTTGGAGAGGGTTGATCCGCTGTCACTGGTGAGATAGCCCTCCTCTTCCTCTTGCCACTCCTGGGAGTGGTGGATTTCTTTGAAGGGGACTTTCCTTTGTCTTCTAGCTGTAAGCCTATTTCAAACTCATTCCAGAATAAGAAATATGTCCATGCTATGTTTCTTCTTTGCAGCAATTCTTGGACAACGATTTTTATCAGGAAATGGTGATAAACGTCCCTGAGATTTTGGTGGGCTGAGCCTTGACTTGGTGGGCCATCTTGGTTAGGCTCTTATGGAGGTACAAAGGCAGGTTTAAAGGGCTTCTACCTGTAAAATGGTTCATCAATTTAAAGTGGTATATCATTACCCTGTTATACCTACCTTCACAGGTTATATAAACCAGGATTTCTTTCAATAATTGCTACCACTTCTCCTCAATCCAGGTGGATGGGATGCTTTTCTTCCATACTACATTCTTGTGTTCAGGCTTTAAGTAGGACCTGAATTCCACATCCTTAGTAATGGTGATCTTAAACCATTTATCCCTAGTCCTTGGGAGTTATACTACTTCTACTATTAGGGTTTCATCAACTTGGAACTCTTCCTTTCCTATCAATGCCTTAGAGCCATCAATAGAAAGAACAAAGGCTTCTGCCACTTGCTGGTGGGAACCCTGGATTTTCTCACAGAACCTGTAACAGCCTACATCTTTGAAGAATTGGCATACTTCTGGATGTGGCTCAAGGTAGTTGATGTCACCTAACTGCTATCTGAGGGTAGGTCCTCCTTTCTTCATCTTTGGACTGTGCTTCTAGTACCTACAAAAATCAAAATTAGATTTCTGTGAAGGAGATTAGCGCGCTGGTTTCAGGGATGGCCTGGAGCAGTGAGGATGCATGCAAAGAAATGTAGAGTGTACTGAGGATATGGTGCTGATTTTGAGGGCTTAATCATTTGATTGGTACTTTGAATAAGATGATGGTAAAATCTGGTGAGAACCATGAGATATCCAGTATAGCAATCATTTTTAACTGAAACTTGATGTTTCGTGGTTGTTCAACTGTAGTCATGGGACAGATGGAGGGTAGGATAGGGTTTTGGTCTCTATCAGTCACTTCAGTTAAATAATGACCTTCTATTCAACAACTCATGATTTTCTGCAATCCCCAGTCTTTTCGACGGTTAAGTGCTTTGTCATGGCGTTCCTCATGCTGACGGTGTTTGATTTCGATGGATATGCTAACCGTTTTCCTCTTTTGGCAGTTAAGGAAATCTTGGGTCTAATTTGTAAGCTGCTGAAAGCTAGGCTTTTCGGTGGATAATGAACCATTGGTACGTGTTAGTTTTTCAACCTTAAGCTAGCATTATGATCTTAGGATCTTTCTACTGAGAGAATAACAAGCACAGCAATAAAACATAAGCACAACATAGGAGACAAGAGACACAAAGAATTTTCCTCAGGGAAACCATAAAGGAGAAAACCCCTCAACTTCCTCAAAGATAGAATCAGTACCAAAATAGTAAAAGCCCAAAACAGTAAGATGATCTCCCAACAGCAACAGTCTCTCTCTCTCACACTGAGAGAGCTTCTCCTCTCTCACTCATGCGCCCCAATTAGTGAGTGTGAGTGTTGCAAGTGAGATAAATAGTGAGGCTCACTCTCCATTTATATTCTTTCATTCACTTGAAGTGCACTCCAACATGTCGGTCTCACTTAAAAATTACTTACTAGAGCCGACATCTCTAGGAGTGTCTAATAACCCTAGTGCCCCACCACTTGTGGGGACTTTGCCTCGTCCAACCAATAGGAGGGTAACACAATGGTGGGAACTATTGCCCCGACTTACAATGACTCACCTAGGGTCAACTTCACTGGGATAGTCTAATAACCCAAGGGCCCCACAACTGTGGGGATTTTAACCCTTGACCAATAGGAGGGTTACCCACAATGACTTGACATGAATTTCTCATTATAGAAACTTCCTGGAATAAACATTGGGGTATGAAATGACTCAAATACATTACAATACATACCGTAATGAACATCAGGTTACAATAGATAAGAAATACAGGTGAATACATTTCGAAGTTACAATTACATCAACACTCCCTCTTAACTAGGAAGGTATTCGCTCAACACAATTTATCAGCACAAGTCTTCTTCTCTGTATCATCTGGGTCATCGTCAGGTCTTCATCATTTTTAGGTCATCTTCATCTTCAAGTCATTTTCATCTGTAAGTCATCTTCATTTGGATCTGGATCATCATCACTTAATCTAGATCATCACTCGATCTAGATCATCACTGCTGGATCATCTTCATTGGATATGGATCATCACTCGATCTGGATCATCATTGCTAGATCATCATCACTGGATCTCTATCATCACTCGATCTGGATCATCATCACTGAATCTAGATCATCACTCGATCTGGATCATCACCACTAAATCTAGATCATCACTCAATCTGGATCATCACTGTTGGATCATCATCACTGGATCTGGATCATCACTCGATCCGGATCATCACTGGCTATCATCACTCGATCTGGATCATCACAGTGCTATCTTGTGATTTTTCTTGTCATATGAAGTTCTACAGAGCCAGCCCTTTTTCATGCTGGTTGTAGGCCTAGCCTCCATGTAGGTCTTTTTCAGCACTTATATCTGATCAACACATGATATGAAAATGGCTCATCATTTCTATCTGATCAACACATGATGTGAAGATAGATACTGCACTTACATCTGATCAACACATGATACGAAGAATGGCACGCAAAGCACTTACATCTGACCTACTCATCAGAAAGGCACACCCAGCACTCACATCCAATCATGTAGGAACTAATTCTATAATCATATCAAAAAGGCCCAGCACTTACATCTGATCAACACATGATCGAAGAAAGGCTTCAACATCTCTATCTGATCAACACATGATGCAAATATAGATACTGCACTTACATCTGATCAACACATGATGCAAAGAATGGCACAGCACTTACATCTGATCAACACATGATGCGAAGAATGGCTCAGCACTTACATCTGATCAACACATGATGCAAAGAATGGCTCTACGCTTACATCCATCCAGGTGGGAATACATCCTGCTCACAATGATGGAAGGGCTTTCACTCATATCTGATCTTGTAGGAACCAATCCTACAGTCATATCAGAATGGCCCCCAGTCCTCGACTGAGCTACCTGGTAAATGACCAGGTGCCTCCATTTTCCTAGAGAATGGCAATTGCCCTTACATCCGACCTACTCGTCGGAATGGCCAACACACACATCTGACATGGAAGGAACTTAATCCTTTAGCCATGACATAATGGTTCAGCCCTTACATCTGATCAAATGGGAACACATCCCTCTATATCATCAGAATGGCTACTCAGTCCTACACTAAGTGTTCTTGGTAACTGACTAGGTGCCTCCATTCCTAGAATGGAAATTGCCCTTACATCTGTCCTACTCGACAGAATGGCCAGCACTCATATCTGACATGGAAGGAACCAATCCTCTCACCATGACAGAACGGCTCAGCCCTTACATCTGACCATGGAAGGAGCCAATCCTCTCACCATGTCAGAATGTCTATGGATCTCATCTCTTTCTCTTGGAGGAAACCTCGATCTGGAGAACACCAAGATTCTCCCTAAAGTACTCAAACTTCATCCTTTCCAATGGCTTCGTCAATACGTCGGCTATCTGTTCCTCTGTCGCAACATACTGGAGCTTCACTGCTCCTCTCTGCACCATATCCCTGATATAATGATACTTGATCTTGATATGCTTCAACTTGTCATGGAACACTAGATTATCTGACAACTTCACACAACTCTGGCTGTCACAATGTATACAAGTAGCATCCAACTGAAGATTAAATATATCAGACAGTAGCTTCCACAGCCATACTTCCTCACAACTAGTTGAACAAGCTACGACATACTCTACTTCAGTTGTACTCAGTGCCACATAGGATTGCTTCCTATTAAACCAAGAGATCACACCTGATCCCATACTGAAGCAACATCCTGAAGTACTCTTCCTATTGATGGCACTACCTTCCCAATCTAAAGCAACATCCTGAAGTACTCTTCAAAATATGATTTGCAGCAATCAAGTGAACACTTCTCGGATCTGTCAAGAACTGGCTCAAGGTGTTCACAACAAAGCAAATGTCTAGTCTCGTGTTCATCAGATACATCAATGACCCAATCATCTAACGATACATCATAGCATCAACCATCTCTGATGAAGCATCACTTAATAGCTTCAGGTTCGATGCCATAAGTGTGGTCATGTAGTCCATCATCCTGAACCTATTCAGGATCTCTATTGCATACTTCCCTTGTCCACACCTCCATGCCTAGAAAATAGTGCATCAACACATAATAGGAGCATCACTGGTCTTTTGCCTTCAACCTTGAAGCAAAGGTTAGAATCCACTTTACTCTTAGTAAAGCCTAGGGTCATCAGTAATCTATCCATCTTGTCGTACCATGTCGAACCTCAGGATCTTCTACGGTTACTCCCTCTAAAGCAGAGCATCATACTCCCTCTATCTTTCGTACTCTATGCACTAAAACATTCTGTACTAGAGTGACAAGTAGTATCCATCTAGGATCATTGGATACCAAGATCCTCTATTTTGAACTTTTTCAAAATTTCTTCTCACATCCATCTGTGAGCTTGTCATCCTTTATCAACCTTGTAGAAAAGGTTAAGATATCCATCAATCTCATCATGTATGTGTTATCCCATGGGTGTCTTCTGAACTCATACAAGGCCTTCTTTCATTGGAACACATGATTATGCATGTCATGTGACTTCACTTCCAGTGGTTGCAAATATCTCTTCTTAGTTTATGTCTTCTTTTCGTGAGAAGCCTCGTGCTACGAATCTTGCTTTGTATCCCACGATGTTTCCATCTACTACATGATGGAACTATGAACTTCTCTTCAAGTCTCGATACTGCATCCTAGACATCATTGTTCTTGAATTGGTCTTCTTGGTTACTTCTTCATAGCTAGAAGATTCTGCATCAATGATGTTGCTGCATTCATCATATTATTCTTCATCTTGAACTGTCGTCACTTGTTCTTCGGAACAAGTTTCATCCTTATTTGCTTACAGGCGATTATGTATGCGATCTTTCCTACAAGTCAAATGCATTTGTATGGTTAGAACATTTCATAAGGAATATTCATACTGGCAAATACTTATGCATAAATATATGATCATGCAACTACTTTAGCCAATACAACATTCATCCATATCTCACAGAAACTTTTCTAGATGCCTTCCATCTCTACTAGGACAACATTGAGATTGTGCACTAATCCAATATGTCAGCAAAGAGGTTTCATTCTAGATAAGTAGCAATGGATATTTTGTATAGCACCATGAGCTACTTACCCATCACATGCATATTAGTAATATACTGTCATTAATGCAAACATTCTATCATGCATAATACATTAACTGAATATAAACAAATGCATAACAAAACAATGAAATGACAATTGAATACTTATCTTTATTTGTTTTGTGGGTATACTCCTTCTTGAGTCTTCAACTTCATCGTCTTCTTCATTCATAATAGCATCATTTCTTATCCAAATGCTAAGGTGGATAAGAATTTCTTCAAGAGTTGAGTTCTTCATATTCCTCATCGCTTGAGGGATCTTCTTTGGATGGTAAGAGCTTGATCTTCAGTTGCTCCCACCTTCTCTTCTAGAGCTTCTTCTTCTTCTTCCCAGACACTACTGAAAGTAATCACTTCTTTTTCACACACTTCCTCGAATGAATGAATCCCATGATCCTGGGAGGCCATTCAAGATGACCATCACCACTTCTGCATTCTTCACTTCTTCTTTCCCTGCTTGAACTTGTTCTTTGATTTGAGAGATCCTTATGACTACATGGTCTCTGCATTCTAGATCTTCACTTCCTTCAACTGGTTTCTTAAGGTCATATTCCGATCTATGTTCTTCCCTTCAAATAGCTTGGTCAAGGAATCAAACTTCATTGGTTTATTTAAGGAATACACCTGTAGTACAATTTGATCCATGACTGAATAAACAATGATCTTCTTGGCCTTGACCAAGTTCTTCTTGAGTAAGGCTTTGAGCTTCATCTCCCTCTGGAATTGGAACCTCTCTACTCATGTAGGTGTCCAATTCATTTTCTTCAGAGAAATCATATACTTCTATGCTTGGAAGTTGCCAAATTCACCAAGCTTATCATCAAGTTGATGTGATAGATCACTTTGAAATGAGAACCTCAAATGGAAATAGCAAAAGATTAGATCTTACCATTTTGAGGTGTCTGTCCTGGTTCCGGAGCGGGCTGAACTAGGGTTTGTCACAGAAACCCTAATTCTCAAAACTTGGAATCTTTCAGATCTGATTGGATAGACGGATAGATCTCTTCAAATGGAGTTGTCCAATGTACTCCTTTTCTGAAAATAGTGGAGGGAAGCTCTCGGAACGGGAAGCTCTAATTTTCCAATTTCTTCTGCAGAAATGTCTATTATTGTTTCTATGATATCTCCAAAATTACTGCTCCTTTGTGTCTAAAATTTCATACTAAGGTAAAATTGCATGTTCCTGATTCAACACCATAGGTGTCATTAGAATTGGTTTCACCATTTGGGATTTATGATCATTTTCCCAAGGTGACCTGTTACAGGACTGTTCATAATAGCGAAGTTGTACGGTATGCCACGTTTCACTGGTTCATCTTCTGAGTCTGATCGTCAGAACACCGATAGTAAAGTCTGTGACCTTTCTGAAACATCTTCAAGAATTCCATTTGGACCTCTGTATCCCAATATATTGCAATTCTCCCCAAGTGTCATGTTTAGGGATGAATTCTAGAAGAGGATGGAACCCTAACTTGGAGAGATAATATCTCATGGAATACAGTGAATCTGAGGCTGAATTTTGGACACAGTGTTATTCAGGATTTTATCTTGGGCCGCTGCAATTTTCAACTCTTGATACTTCTCCAATATTTGGATATAGCGAATGTACCAAAACGTAGCAGTTTTAGTATTTAGGGTTTTTCTAGCTCAGGGTCAAACTAGGGTTTGACTTTCCCGGAGTTTCACCCATCCAAATTTCTTGATCCTGGTCTCTAAACTTCGGTTTTGATGAGGAGAAAAATCCTATGTTGGGTTCACTCAAAAATTTCTCTTGTGTAGAAAGCCCTAATTTCCGCATCGAAAACTGAAAATGATTGAAATCGAATTCCACTTCGATAGAAAGATGTGCCCTTCAATGGAGAGTCAGCCTAGCATACTTTTGCTGATGGATTGTGGAGAGAGACCCAAAAATTAAGAATTCCTAGCTTCTATAGCTGCACAATGTCTTCTTCTCAAGTTAGCTCTGATCCCATGTTATTTTTTCAACCTTAAGCTAGCATTATGATCTTAGGATCTTTTTACTGAGAGAATAACAAGCACATCAATAAAACAAAAGCACAACACAGGAGACAAGAGACACACAAATAATTTTCCTCGGGGAAACCATAAAGGAGAAAACCCTGCAACTTCCTCAAAGATAGAATCAGCACCAAAATAGTAAAATCCCAAAACAGTAAGATGATCTCCCAACAGCAGCAGTCTCTCTCTCTCACACTGAGAAAGCTTCTCCTCTCTCACTCATGCGCCTCAATGAGTGAGTGTGAGTGTTGCAAGTGAGATAAATAGAGAGGATAACTCTCTATTTATATTCTTTCATTCACTTGAAGTGCACCCCAACATATCGGCCTCACTTAAAAATTACTTACTAGAGCCGACATCTCTAGGAGTGTCTAATAACCCTAGTGCCCCACCACTTGTGGGGACTTTGCCTCCTCCAACTAATAGGAGGGTAACACAATGGTGGGGACTATTGCCCCGACTTACAATGACTCACCTAGGGTCGACTTCACTAGGATAGTCTAATAACCCAAGGGCCCCACAACTGTGGGGACTTTAACCCTTTACCAATAGGAGGGTTACCAACAATGACTTGACATGATTTTCTCATTATAGAAACTTCCCGGAATAAACATCGGGGTATGACATGACTCAAATACATTACAATACATCCCGAAATGAACATCGGGTTACAATAGATAAGAAATACAAGTGAATACATTCCGAAGTTACAATTACATCAACAGTATGTTCTCTTAAACCACCGGAAGCTGCCCTTTTCAAAATTTATCCAAAAACGTAGTTAATGAGCTTTTGGTGGTTAATGTCTTCCTGGACCAAATTGTTAAGTTGCCAAAAGTTGGGCTTTTCGATGGATAATGAACTGTTGAAAATTTATCCTAAGCCACCTAAAGCTAAACTTTTAAATTTTTTGAAAAAACAGAACACAAGGCATTCATAATGTGCCTTGAAATCTTCTTCACTATGCAAAAAATAAATTTTCTGAATTTGACCTATTGAATACTAATATATTATGGAGATAACATCTGGCTCCTACTCGGGGATGGGAACCTTCCTGTGAGGTCCCAAGAACCCCAAACCAAATTTCTTTCTTGAAAAACAAAGATTAAATCTATCTTCTAGTATTCCATTGGGCATGGAGTCATTTGTCCTTCATAACTGATCCACCGCAACCTGTCTGTGGCCCGCTTTGCTTATTCATGAAAACAACTAAAAATGACCTAGCTACTCATATTAAGAGCTTATTTTCCTACCTATTTCTACTCCTAATTCTAATTAGTAGAGTATTCTTATCAAGTGACATCATGCTTCCAATGAATCCATTTCAGATGTTGATCTGCTGAACTTATCCTTGATCTTGACCCAAAAAATAAATGAAACCCTAGCATGCAGCAATGTAGTTTCAAAAGGTGACAGAACCAGCTATCATCTGACAAAAATATTTTGATATCTATGCTTCTCATAAGTTCCATATAGTCAGCAATATGGTCATAAAATCCAACAGGAAATACCTTTTAATGCTATTGATATTTTCCTCCACTGATGTCAATGTTGAATGTGGACTGCTCAACCTTTGTCTGATAAAAATGCAAGCTCAACAGCTGATCTGAATCTTTCTGCTCCCCTTCGCATAATCTGAATTCATCATGATGATATGTTGGCTTATCACAACTAACAATTTCCTCTTCCACAATAATATCTTTGCAGGATATATCAAAACTAAAGAGATCATTATTGGACTTTTGAGCAGCAGATTCATAACAAGCATCTAGTTCCTTGTCATAATTTGAAGCAACATAATCATAAGGAGAAGGAATATCTTCCTGATGTTCTAGTTGGAGATTAAACAGTCCCTGAAAATCTTGTTCCTCATGGTTACTGCAACTTCCCTTGATCTGCAAATCTGGAAACTGTGAGCTAGACTTACTAATTTCAATGGTCATTTGACCAGTAGAAAGCTGATCATTTCCATTTGTAGTTAAATAAATCAATGCTTCAGATTCACAACAATCAAATTTAATGATAGTAGAAAAACATTCAACTCCTTTATAATCCATTTCTAGTTCATGTTGTTTAAACAGTGCATCATCTTGAAGATTCTTGAAGGGCTGCTGCATATTGTGAGGGAGAGATCCGTCTCTATTTACATCTTCAGCCTTATGATGTAATTCATATTCATCACATTAATTACCAAATACAAGCTCATTTGAAAAATACCTTTTGCAGTGCTCAGTGAATGCTTGGTGAAAATCCTTCAATGATGAAATGCTGGAAGGAGGTAAAGAAAAATACCACTGACGTGCATCACCATACAATGAATACATGAACATATTCATACGAACATCTTCATGCTCTTGATCTAATATATCCATGCATTCGTGAAACTTGAGGAGGTGTTCTGTAGGATTGTCTTATTTCTCCTCTTTGAAGACAGGTAGAAAATATCCCCATTCAGACATATCAGGTACTGCATTTGGGAAACCAGGAGCTGAAGAGAAGTTAAGAGGTGCAAACCTCCGAGCCAAAAGAGTAGGAAATGATTTTGACATCTAAATATTGTGGAGTCGCCACTGAATTCATCCTTCAAGGAGTCGCCAAGGATGAGATCTTCACAAGCGGCAATGCTTGAAGATTCCTCAACCCTAAAATTTTCTGATTTACTTATAAATTTCTGAGAACTAGATGATTCAGCAGAAGAAAATTGAAATGGAGGTCTATTTGATATAACAGAAGCAATACCTCTGTAAATACTTGATGTAGGTCCCCTTGCAACTTTGGAGGTAGGTCTTAGTGAAGCACTAGCTGTTCTTATAATCTCTTCTAGATTTGAAACAGGTGTTACCGGTGTCCCTTGAGGGTTTTCTCTGGTACTTGGTCTTCTTGAAGCCACCTTATTCCAATGGAGTCGCTAGATAGAGAGATCAAAAGAAATAATGCAAGATTAACCAAGAAAAATACTAAATTGCATAATTCTATTCTAGAAATGAGAGGGATGTATATCCTGCAGCAAAAAAGGAATCTGAGATTAATGAAGGACAACTCCAGGCTCTATAGGATGATCAGACTGTCGAGGTTACAGAAGAAGGATCCAAACCCTAAAACACACCTTGCGCTGGAAACCCTAGTAGAGGTAGCAATAAGCCTTCAGGACCCGGAGGTAGCCCATGATGTTGCTGATATTCCAGATCTTATGCAGGTTGAAGAAGTACCAGAAGGTCAAGAGTAAATTTGTAAAAGGTTAATTAAAGACTTATTAAATTTTGCAGAAAACAGAGCTTTTGGTGGCTTAGGCGAACACAGCAGCTGTTCATTAGCCACCGAAAGCAGAGCTTTCGACAACTTACATGCCCAGAATTATGTTTCCTTAACCATCGAAAGCACAAAAGGTTGCAAAAAGACATGCTTCCACACAGAATCAATTTTGATGGGTACAAACACCTCAGGGGTGAATTATGAAGCTGAAAATTGATTAAAGGCATCAGTGAAAGGGGTTTGTTCTAGTTTTGAGGGTGCCATCAAGGTGAAATGGGTCACAAACCCTACCTGCTTTTGAAAAACCGTGACTTATCTGTTAGATAACAGGTCATAGCTCTAATTTAGTGATCACTACAGTTATTAAAGAGTTCAAGGAGTGAACAAGTGTTAGAGTTAGATAGGTTAGCACTTAAATTAGGTTTTTTGACTTAATTTTGCAAAAACAGTTATTTTATTTATTTTTAGTAAATCAGATCCAACTTTTCAGAATATTAAATAAATTTTGTAAATGTTGAAGAAAAAGTTCGACTTCGGATACTTTTAGACCCTTATTGTTATCAAGCTTCTCATGTTATTCATCATTTAATATAAGCTCTTTTGCCATTATATGTTCAGGTTCCATCTCTTTTCTGTTATGTATTTGTGCTTGAATGTCTGATTCAGGTTTATTCAGGTTTATTATTTTTATTTAATACCATATAGTTTTCATCCTATCTATGTGTTGATGAGTTGAATTGCAAGTATTTTTCCTTGTTATGATTAGCCATTCATATGTGATTGCTTTATATATGAATATGCCAGCATAGTAAGTTCTTCATTTATTCACCTTATTATCAACCCTCTGAACATTGGTGGTTAAAATCCTTATTTTTTGATTGAGTTTTATGCATGTCTCGAGTGTGTGAGGTACTTTAGGTCATCTGACTTGATCCATTTAGAAAAACCATTAAAAACATTTAAGTTACCAGGCATCCTCAAGCTGCAACCTAGAGGAGTTCCCTGGAGAGCTAACAATTACTTTGGTCACAATCCAACAAGCCACTCTACTATTACATGACTCATAGGAAACCACTCTTGGTATGAATCCACAGCAAAGAGACAGGAATTCTTAGACGTGTGACTAAGGATTTGTGATGCTACAGCACTCTGTTAGTTTGATTCAAACTACTTCTAGGAACAAACTCTTTCAAACATGTCTTCAACACAATTTAGGATGCTCAAGATCAAACTAATAGTTGGGTAATTTGATACCACTCTCCTACTAAAAGTCCATGGCACATTGCCATGTGCAACTTAACAAACATAAAGGGACATACACTCCCTACTGTAGGTTTTGGACTTTTCCTTGCAACCAATTGCTATTACAAAGATAGATAACTTCTTTTATCTTTACATCTTAGGTGATGTGATTAATATATGCCTAATGCTTCCAACTAAGCCTCATAAGTGTGAGAACCATAACACTTTGGTCGGGAGCAAGGATTCCTAGAACAAAACTAAACCTCATGACAATGATATTTTTCCAAAATTAAAAATATCCATATGTACATATAAACCAATGGGTAAGGTTCAATTTTTGTGAGTTTTTCCTAAAGCCACAGGTCTCTTGTATCAAATGATCTTGTTACTCAGGCACACATAAGTGGATCAATGCCCACCTCTATGTCCTTTAAATTAACAAAGTAAATTAGATATAGTCCTAGTGGTTGTGGGATGGAGTGTTATCCTTCCCACTTAAGTTTTCTTTCAGGAGAAAAAGAGCAGTGCCTTGATATTCATTATGAATCAAAGAAACCTAATACATAACTATGATACCAAGTATCATATACATCTGTATTTAAAACATCGAAATCCCAGAGCTAAGGAGGGAACCATAAGTCACAACCATACTGGTGACCAGTACAAACGTCATACTCTCAACTAAGTGAACTTCAGCACAGTCCAAGGGAGTACAATACCAGACTTGGAAGCTTATCCAAGGAAACTCAAAGGGGTTAAGGTTCCCATGACTAATACAAAAGTATTCAAGAGTAATCCAAATGAGCTCATAGATATATGTGAAGCAAAACTCAATATGAGTGATGTAAAAAAGCTACCTCTATAGAGTCACATGTCCTTTTAAAAGAGCATGATAGTATTGTTTCTAATGGATTCTCCATCCAAAATTTTCTTATAAGAAAGTTTTCCCATCTCAAGTGATAGAGCTTCCTTAGATAAGATATCAGCACTCATATTGTGCTTCGTGTAAATGTGCTTGACGTTTATGGAGAGGAAAGAAACTTTTATCTCAAATATGCGGTCGCAGCAGTGATTCAAGTCTACTACATTGATACGTGCCACTGATTTTGCCCAATTTATAATTAATTTTGAATCACCACAGACAAAGAGGGAAGGAATGCCCATCAATTTTGCAAATACCAGAAGAGCCCAAAGGGCCAACAGCTCATCCCTAGTATTTGTACTGACTCCGCAACCCATCTTTACACGAAAGAAATTTGTGGGACTGATATGGAGTGAAAAACCAGCACCACCAATATTTAAAGCTGCAACACCATCAAAGAATCCAACTGGGTAAGTCACTTGTGGCAATGGTCCAATAACCCTAGAAGAAACTCTTTTCTCATTTACTGGATAAGAAAGTACCAATTCCAATATCATGTGGCATACAAAATTTACACTGGGGGGCATGATCATCAAATAAGAACCTGTTGCAAGTATTCCAGATGCTCCAGATATAAAAACAAGGCATATATAACAGGTTGTGAGCTTTCTCAAACCAACAATTGAAATTTTCCATCAGAGTTGATTCCTTCCAAGTAAGTGCTAAGCTATGGCTGTCAACAAGAGCAGCCCTAACTTCCCGAGCAAATGTACAAAAAAAAAAAAGATGATTAACAGTTCCATCATCATCCATACACATACAACATCTATTAGATCCCATCCACTCCCTATGACATAAATTATCTGAGGTACTGATAACATTTCCCACACACAACCAGCTAAAACATTTGATTTTTAATGGAATATTCCAAAGCCAGAGTTGTTTGTACTGCCAACCCATAAGTTCCCCACCAAACCTGTTAGCAATATAATCATAAGCCAAGTGTGCAATAGAATCACCGCGTTTTTTGTTATAAATCCATAGGGTACGATCTCCGAAGAATTTAGTCCGATTCATCCATAATAGAGTCCCCCAATATATTTAGACCATTCTTCCTTCCATTCCCCACCAAGTTCCAGATCTTCTATCGATAGCCAGTATGAATAAGAAGATGCCAGGTCATCAAGAGTTCGAGCCTGACAAAGATAGTTAATACCGTAGTACGAGAGATATGTACAAAGATCATTGGAGAGCAAAAAAGTTGATTTCAAGTTAGTAATAGGGTCAATGCCCAGTTTTATAAGGTCGTCGTCACCAACTCTCCACCCCACCTTACTGTTGAACCAAGGAAGTACTCGGACAAATCCGTTCCATATATGTGAAGTATTCTAAACAAAAAAGTTGTGATGTCAGATCCAACATTCCCAGGTAATACCTTTGAGGTATTTTTGTTGAATCCACTAATTCCATAAACCCTTGCTTCTGGGTACGTTCCAAAAACTCTTTATCCTAAGAGAAATGTTGAACCAGTCCAATTTTTTTATATTCCATCACCCAAGAGTGTAGGGTCTAGAGAGGCTAGTCCATTCTACTAGATGCAGTTTGTGTTTGGTAGGATTACCACCCCAAAGGAAATTAAAGAAACATTTTCTAAACTTGTTCAATATCAATCTAGGGAGCTTGGAAAGGGAGAACCAGTAAACGGGGATCCCAAATAAGACTGATCTAATCATGATCAACCTTCCACCAACAGATAAGAATTTATGAGTCCAATGACTGAGTTTGTTTTCAATAATTTTCAATATCCAACTCCAATCCTTTACACAATAACCCAAGGGTTTGAGCCTGAACCCCGGGTATTTAAACCTGGAATCTATAGGTTCCATTTTAAAAGGAAAAATAGTTCATATGCTATTACAAACTTCATCTGATAAGTTATTCTGGAGAAAAGATGATTTTTCAAAACTTATACTCATCCCTGATGCCGCACAATAGAGATCCAAAATACATTTATAAGCTTTCCATTCCATAATTGTTCCACAGCAAACAATAAGACATCATCAACAAAGAGTAAGTGAGTAAAGGAAAGAGTGGGTGCAAGCTTGATGCCAAAGATTTTCCCTGTCATTTTTGCATCCCCAATGAGTCTACTAAGTCCTTCAATCACCAACAGGAATAGTAGGGGTGACAAAGGAAAACCCTATCTGATACCCCTCGAAGCATAAAAAAAAATCCGAAGGAGATCCATTTATCAATATAGAAAAAATTGGAGAGGATACACAACCCATAATCCAATTTACCGCTAGTAAGGGAATCCCAGTCTGAATGAGGATGGGGCGTAGCAAATTCCAGTTAACACAGTCAAAATCCTTTTTACGGTTAAGTTTGAGGACCAGGGCTTCCAACTTTTTAAGTTTCATAGTTTGGAGTATTTCCTTAGTGATCACAATGTTGAAATATTGTAACTTTGAAGAATATTCTATATGTATTTTTTGTGGTCCCCAATGTTCCTACCGAGAGAATCAATTGTATTTCTTTATACCTCGATATTTCTAATTGGGAGAACTAATAAGAGTCATGAGGAAGTCCCATCCAATTGTAAGTCGGGTCATTAGTACCCCAGTTGTGGTTACTCGAGCCTACAAGATTAAATTAGGGTTACTTGAGCCTACATAACTGAATTAATTATTAATTGAACAAAAGAATATAAATAGAGGTGTGGCGTTTCTCATTTGGAACACACACACTCACTTGTGTAGCGCATGTGAGAGAGAGAGAGAGAGTTGTGGCTGGAGAAGGAGGATCAGTCTTTTGGGTTTTACCTTTTACCTTTTGGGGGCATCTATATTGAGGAAGATTTTGCTAGTTTTTTCCTTTAGGGTTTTCCCAGGATAAATATTTGTGTTCTTTTTTTGCGGTTGTGCTTGTCTATCTTTCAGTGATCTTTTGGCTTATGGTTATGCTGTTATGATGCTAAATGTTTTAAGATCTGATATAACCATTAAAAAATTCAACATGGTATCAGAGAAACCCTGAAAGAAGACACTGTGTAGCTACAGAAGCTAGGGCTTCTTAATTTTTGGGTCTCTCTCCACAATCCATCAGCAAAAGAAGGCTAGGCTGACTCTCCATTGAAGGGTGCATCTTTCTGTCAAAGTAGAATTTGATTCTAGGCATTTTCAGTTTTTGCTGCAGGAAATTAGGGCTATTTACAGAAGATGAATTTTTTAGTGAGCCCGGCATAGGATTACTCTCCTCATCAAAATCGAATTTTAGAGACCTGGTTCAAGATTTTTGGTTCGGTGAAACTCCGGGAAAGTCAAACCCTAGTTTGACCCCAGGCCTGAAAAATCCTAAAATACTAAAACTAATAGTTTTGGTAGATTCGCTATATCTCAAGATTGGAGAAGGATCAGGTGCTGAAACTTTCACAGGTCAAAGATAAATTCTTTTTGTACACTGTGTCCAAGTTTCATACTCACATTCGCTATATTCTAGGAGATATGATTCCTCCAAGTTAGGGTTCCATCCTCTCCTAGGATTCATCCCTAAATAGGACACCTAAGGAGAATTGTTATATCTCGGGTTACAAAGTTCAAAATGAAATTTAGTAAGATGTTCCAGAAAGGGCACGGAATTTAATTTCGGTGGTAATAATTTCAGACCTCGAAGATCAAATAGTGACACGTATCAGTCTGTACAAGTTAGCTCTTCTGAACAGTCCTAAAATGAGACACATTGGGAAAACGTGCATAAGTTCCAATTGGTAAAACCAATTATACTCTAACCTACGGTGTTGGAAATAGGACATGTGAGGCTACCTCAATACGAAATTTCATATCTAAACGATAAATAAATTCAGAGATACCATAGAAACAATATGAGGCATTCTATAGAAGAAACTGAAGAAAACTAGGGCATCAGAAATTTTGCAATTTTGATCATAGTTTTGGGGAAATGAATATGCTGCTCAGCTCTTTTTCAGGAGACACATCTTTCTATCCAATCAGATCTGAAAGATTCCAAGTTTTGAAAATTAGGGTTTCTCTGACAAACCCTAGATCAGCCAAATCTAGAATCAGGACGAACACCTCAAACCAGTAATATCTAATATTTTTCCATTTACATTTGAGGTTCTCATTTCAAAATGACCTAGCACCCCATCTTGATGAAAATCTTGGCAAAGCTGAAAAAGTTCTGAGCATGGAAGCATAGGATTTCATTGGTTCTTGAAAGAGGTTCTAGTTCCAAAGGGAAATGAGGCTAAATCCTTAGACGAGAAGATACTCGACTCATAATAAGAGAAGAGAAGATGTGAGCAACTAAAGATCAAGCGCTCACAATTCAAAGAAGATCCCTCAAGCGATGAGGAATATGAAGAACTCAATTCTTGAAGAACCTCTTATCCATCTTATCATTTGGATAAGAAATGATGATGTCATGAATGAAGAAAATGATGAAGCAGAAGGATCAAGAAGGAGTCTACCCATGAAACGAATAAAAGATAAGTATTCAATTGTCATTTCATCATATTGTTTTGTTATGCATTTGATTATATTCAGTTGATGTGTTATGCATGATAGACTGTTTGCATTAATGACAATATACTACTAATATGCATGTGATGGGTAAATCGCTCATAGTTCTATACAACTCTCCATTGCTACTTATCTAGAATGAAACCTATTTGGTGACATATTGGATTAGTGCACAATCTCAATGATGTCATGGTAGAGATGGAATTCATCTAGAAGGTTTCCGTGAGATATGGATGAATGTTGTATTGGCTAAACAGTTGCATGATGCATAAGAATTTGTCGTTATGCATATGTTCTATGAAATAGTTCTAACCGTGCTACTAGTGCATTTGAATTGTAGGAAAGGTCATGTACAACCGCCTACAAGAAAATAAGGATGAGACTTGTTCCAAAGAACAAGTGATAACAATTCAAGATTCACTCCAATAAACATGAATCTGAAGCTCCTAGGTTCATAGACACTGTGACGGAAGAAAGAGCTCCAAAGAGCGGTAGATCCACCTCAAAGGATGAAGACCACCATGGGTACGAGATATAACTCAAGATGAAGAAAAGAATGGCGAGACTTCCAAACCAAAGTAAGAGGCCTCGAACACACTCTAGTTTTGTAACACATTTAGGTGACATAATTAATCCTAACCTTTCCAGCTATGAAAGAGGCTATGATCAAAGAGTAACAGTTCATCATGGGGAATGATATGGTTTCGAGACCTAAAGGGAAGTCTATAGTATCTTCCATATGGATCTACAAGAACAAGTTTACAAAGAAAGGTTCGTGATTTTCCTCAGAAAGAATAGACTATGACATGACATACTCTATTGACCAGACCCACTAGAAGTATATATCAAGCATAGAACCACCTGTACAAGATGATACTCCGCTTCAGGAGGAGTGACTACAGAAGATCTCTGAGTTCGACATGGTACGACATGATGGAAAGCTTCCTGATAGACTGAGACTTTACCAAGAGTAAAGTGGGTTCAAACCTTCAAGGTTGAATGCGGAAGACTAAGATATGTTGATGACCTAACATAATGATGGAAGAATACCAGAATGATATTTGGGATATAGTAACCAAAATGGAAGGCAAGATTTGTGGCTAGAAGATTCTCTCAGAGAAAGGAAATTAGTTATGAAGAGACACTTACTCCAGGAAGCAAGATACACTTCCTTCAGAACTATCATGGTACTCGCATCCATGATGAAGTGGGACTTACACCAAATGGATGTGAAGACAGCCTTCCTGAATGGTGTGATTAAAGAAGAAGTATTCATAGATCAACCAAAAGGATTTGAATTTGAAGACAGAAAGACTCACGTATGCAAATTGAAGAAGGCCCTATATGGCCTGAAGCAAGCTCCCAGAGCTTGGTATGGAAGAATAGATAGTTTCCTGATGAGCATGGGCTTTGCCAAGAGTAAAGCCGATCCTAACCTTTACTACAAGGTTGTAGAAGATGAACCTGTCATACTATTACTATATGTGGATGATCTATTTCTGGCAAGGAATGAGAAACAAATTGTAGAATGCAAGAAAAAGTTCGCTGAAGAATTTGAGAGGAAAGACCTTGGGTTAATGCATTATTTCCTAGGTCTATAAGTATGGCAAAGTTCAGAAGGAATCTTTCTCAACCAGGGAAAGTATGCAGTGGATGTTTTGAAAAGATTTGATATGTTACAATGTAAATCCATGGCCACACCCATGGATTCCAACCTGAAGTTGTTAGCTAATGACTCATCAGTGTTAGTGGATGTGACTCAATATAGACAGATTATTGGGTCGTTGATGTATCTAACAAATACCAGACCAAACATTTATTTTGTTGTGAAAACCTTATCTAGTTCAACCTAGACGTGTTCACCTAATAGCTGCAAAACATGTGATGAGATACTTGAAAGGGACTATAGACTTTGTTCTATACTATGATGGAAACCATGATTATAGATTGTATGGCTATACAAATGCAAATTGGGCTGGAAGTGTCTCAGACAGAAAAAGCACTTCAGGTGGATGCTTTTGTCTGAGGTCTACTATGATTTCATAGTTAGGAGGAAACAGTCCAGTGTTGCTCTTAGCATGGCGGAAGAAGAATACATAGCAGCTTTCTCTTCTAGTTTTGAATCCATATGGCTTCGAAGGCACATAGAGATCAGGTCTCGGGTCTCTTTGATTTGGAGATGGATACTACTGAGAGTCTATGTGATAACCAGAGTTGTATAAAAGAGAACCTAGTGCTCCATCGAAGCACATAGAAATCTGGCATTTCTACATTTGAGATAAGATATAAATGATGTTTCGGCATTTACATACTGTAGATGCAGATGATGGTGATTCAGTATTTCTATACTGAAGATACAGATGATGATGCTTTCAGTATTTCTATACTGAAGATACAGATGATGATGCTTTTAGTATTCACATACTGGAGATATAGATGATGATAGTTCAGTATTCACATACTGAAGATGTAGATGATGATGGTTTAGATGATGATTCAACACTGATGTGTTGACGAAGCCTCTATCTCGAGTAAAGTTCGAACACCTTCAAGACAAGATTGGTGTTGTTTGGAAAGACCTTCCTCGAAAGGGGGAGCAGTGATGTTGCTGTGGGATTGTATCATCCCTGAACACTTGTCCTAAAGTGATCCGATGACTTCGGTCCTTGAGAATGAAGAGGGATTGTATCATCCCGAGACATCTGTCCATAATGGATCTGGTGACTTCGGTCCTTGATAATGTGGTGGGATTATATCATCCTTAAACTTCGGTTCAAAACAAATCCGGTGGCTTCGATCCTCGAGAATGTGGTAGGATTGTATCATCCTTGAACTTTGATTCAGAACAGATCCGATGACTTTGGTACACAAGAATGTGGTAGGATTGTATCATCCTTGAACTTTGGTTTAGAATGGATCCGGTGACTTCGGTACTCAAGAATGTGGTAGGTTTGTATCATCCTTGAACTCCGGTTCAGAACAGATCCAGTGACTTCAGTACTCGAGAATGTGGTAGGATTGTATCATCCTTGAACTTCAGTTCAAAACGGATCCAGTGATTTCGATACTCAAGAATGTGGTAGGATTGCATCATCCTTGGACTTAGTCCTAAAATGATAGGGATTGATTATCCCGTAATCAATCCGGTGACTTCGGTTATCGAGAATGTGGTAGGATTACATCATCCTTGGACTTAGTCCTAAAGTGATAGGGACTGATTATCCCGTAATCAATCCAATGACTTCGGTTGTCAAGAATGTGGTGGGATTGCATCATCTTTGGACTTTGAGTCCAAAAGTGATCCGAAGACTTTTTGTCTTTGTACTGTGGATCATAAAAGAAAACATCGGCATCGGCAAAAAATCGGCAAGGGTTCAGAAAACATCTTCTCGGCAACATCAGCGGAAAAAATCGGCAAAAATCAACAAACCATGACAAATATTTAAAAAAACAAAATATATTCATTTTTTTCATAATTTTAAGCATATAAAGCAACAATGACATCAAATAAATACATTGACACATAGATATAGAAAAAACACTGATAAATATCATGTAGGCATGCCAAATATAACATGAGACATAAAAGTCGATACTGAAAGTCTGAATATAGTTGTCCAATAGTACTCAAAAGTGGGAAATCAATGGTCCAATACATATGTGATATTACAAAATGACATCACAAAACTAATAGCTAACTATCTGTCTCTGAAATATAAATCAATGCCCTCTTCCCCTTTTACGAGAAAACATAATGGGTTGTTTGCCAGGCATGCCCCTGACAGTAGAAGGTCCTAGCCCTGTACTACTAGGTGCCAATGAGGGACTCGATGCCAATAAGGGAGTAGATGCATCAACCACTGTAGAAGGTGGTGCTGATGAAGCCACATCACCCTCCATGAAGTCCTCTGGGTCAAACCGGTCCGCCTCCTCCTCCTGTTCCTCCTCTTGCTCTTCCTCATCCTCCTGCCCCTGCTGCTGCTCCTCATCTAACCATGCAGGTGCCTCCTCCATGATAGGTAACTCATCCTCCACCCTCCACTTGGACAATACATCAATATTGTCCAAGCAAATGGGCATCCACATCGGGTGATTTCTCCACCTTCTTCATCCATAGTCGAAGATTGTAGTGGACATACACCAAGTCATTCAGGCATGGGAAATCCAACCTGTAAGAGGGTGATAAAAAGATTTAATGAGTCTTGACTCTTGAGTCTTGATGCCATAGGAAACCAATATGAAATAGGATCTTAAATTACAATGAATTTAATTGCTTTGATAAAGTTCTTAGTACTTACTTGGTGCATTTCTTTGAGTGTATTTTATCAAAAACACTCCAATTACGCTCACATCCAGAAGAGATACAGGTTTGGCTGAGGACTCAGATGGAATTTTTTTTTAAATTTGGTGCCTTTGCACCATATGTCCTCCACCAAACACCTACAATAAACAAGAAAGAAAGAGAATCAGATTAAATAATTCAAATTTCAAATAAAATGATAAATCATAAAACACAATTAAAATTTAAGAATTTGAAATTCAAAATACAAATAAATTCTAATTTCCAATCACTTACTTGGAGTCAAATTGTTCCTTGCACGAACAGCATCGGCGTAGCCAAATAGTCCAGTAGCCTCTCGATACATATCCATCTCACGAGTAATACTCTCCCGAGTCTCAAAATTAGGTACCATCCTATTCATACATTCGATAAGCCCTTCCAAAACCTCTTCATCAAAATCAAACTTACACTTGTATGAAAAGGCAAAGTTGAGGAAAAGTTCAGCTGCATGAATAGGTCAATGGAGCATCCCAGTCCATCGTGTATTAATCAACTCCCATAGCATCATGTGTCTATTGTGTCCAGGGGTACCCTTCTCGACATAATAAGATCGAATAGACTCTTTGGCCCTATCCATGGCCTCATACAAATAGCCCATAGCGGGCTTGTCACTATCAACTAATCTCAAAACCTTTACCAAAGGTTCATTGATTGAGCACACTTCCTCCACTCCTTCCCAAAAGGAGTCGGTGTAAACCAATCTAGCGATGGCTTTCCCATCCTCTCTCCTGCTATATGTGCAATCTCGCCACTCATCACAAACAAACATTTGCTTCAGCTCAAACTGGACTCGAAGCAAAGACTGAAGAGAAATGAAGTTGGTGGAAAATCGTGTGATTCCAGGGCGCAACAATTCCCTGTTTCTCGTGTATCTTCTCATGAGGCTAAGAACCCAAGCATGGTTACATATGAATTTGGTGATACTCCTAGCCTGATCAACAACCTCCTTGATGAAGGGAATTTTCCCCACATCCTCCAGCATCAAATCAATACAATGTGCAGCGCATGGACTCCAAAATAGTGTGGGGTGGTGCCTCTCCATAAGCAATCTACCAGCAGCCACATAATTGGCTGCATTATCTGTTATGATCTGCACCACATTGTCCACACCACTCTCTTGAAGGACCCCATCCAACAACTCACACAACAATGTTGCTTCTTTTACCTATGCCGATGCATCAACGGATTTGATTAACATGGTACCTTTAGGGCACTGTACCAAGAAATTGAGAAGGGTCCTACCCTTCGCATCTGACCAACCATCAGACATCAATGTGCATCCAGAAATCTCCCATGACTGTTTGAATTCCTCCAATCTAGTATTGATTTCTTTCTTCTCTGCTTGATGAATTGGGCCTCGAATCTCCTCATATGTAGGACACTTGTACCCTGGGCCTACAATAGTAATGGCATCACACATAGGCTGAAAAAAAGGATTGTTTCTTGTTATTGTAAGAGGCAAGTCACTCCAGAAAAACATCCTCCCCATAATCCTATCTGCTTCTTCCTTCTCCCTTTTTTTAACCATGGACTTGATGCTATTCCGTGGAACAAAGAAAGATGAGGCAGCAGCCCTCACGGAAGCTGAACCCATGGCCGTGGAGCCCCCAACACTACCCTCAGTGGGATCCAGATGATCATAATCATATGTCCCTGAAGTCCTAGCCACTCCACCTGCAGCAAGTTTAGCTCTATTTGCAGCTGACTCTTCCCTTTTTCTATCTTTCGAGTGAATTGCATCATGGGCCATTCTCATAATCTCGGGGGTAACGGCACTACAAAGCCCCACATCATGGCCAAGGAGTTTTGCCAAATGGTACTTCAACCTGCTAATGCCACCTATCATATGTTGTCCACACAATTTGCAATTCAATCATTGTCAGTTTGTTCCATCTTCAGGGTCAGCATATTGCCAAAATAGGTCCAATGCCTTTGGCATTTTTGCAAAATGTATAGCCTTAAAACTTAAAAGTCAAGACTCAAACCTATGGCTGCAAAAAAAAACAAAAAAAAAGGCATTATGATTAAAAATTTAGTATATTACAAATTTAAAAAATTTAAAAAAAACATTATGATTAAAAAAAGACATTATGATTATCATTAAAAAATTAAAATGTATTATGAATCTACATTAAAATACAATATATTGTAGCTGTAATACTACTATATCACTATATAATATATATTATTATATTACAGTTTACTATAATATAGTATATATATTATATAATATATATTATATACTATATACTATATACTATATATTGTATATACAATACAGTATATAGTATATATTGTATACTATATTATATATATATATATATATATATATATATATATATATATATAGTCTATACTATATATATATTATATATTATATATAGTATATAGTATAATATTGTATATACTATACAGCTGCGCAATAAACCAATTCAAGAGTCGGACTGTCCACGGCTCCACTATCTCCGGACTATCCACGCGAATTCAAATTTCAACAATTTTTATTAAAAACTAAACTTTAAAACCATTACCAAGTTACTAACCTGTCTCCTCGCCGCAGATGATTGCACTTGCAGTGAGCACTGAGCAGGCTGCAGATTCGATGACCGTCAAAATATGATTACAAGTTACCCTCCCCGTCTCCAATGGCATTCGCGAAGAGAATCGGAACCCTAAACAATGACCAAATTGCCTTTTAGAGTGCCCGAAGGTCAACTGGTGATTTTTTCCTTCGTGGCGCAATTTTTCTGAAAAAATCGGCGATTTTTCCTTAACCTTGCGCAGCGCAATTTTTGGTAAATGTCGCGATTTTTTCGCCGGTAAAAATCGTTGGCCTGAAAATCTCGCGATTTTTCGGCGATGTTTTCTTCTATGTTGTGGATTACAGGCTATTGCTGATGATGATGATGTTCCTGATCGAAAGATTAGAGTGTAATGATGATGATGTTCCTGATCGAAAGATCAAAGTGTAATGATGATGTTTCTGATCGAAAGATTAGAGTATGATGCTAATGTTGTTGCTGATCAAAAGGTCAAAGTGTTGTTGATGATGTTGTTGATCGAAAGATGATGTTGCTGATCAAAAAGATGATGTTGTTGATCGAAAGATCAAAGTACTGTTGATGATGTTGTTGATTGAAAGGGTCAAAGTGTTGTTGATGATGTTGCTGATCAAAAGGTCAAAGTGTTGATGATGATGTCATCAAACAAGCAGTCAAAGTGTTGTTGTTGCTGAAGATTGAAGATGAAGACTAAAGTACCGATGATGGTGTTGTCGCTCAAAGTGTTACTGTTGTTGAAGATTGAAGATGAAGACTATATGGTGTTGAAAAGCTTCCAATGATTTATAGATGTGTCACCCTGATGATGATGCTGACGACGCCCTCCTTCTACTATTATTGTTGTTGTTGATGTTGTTGATGTTGTTGTAGAATACCCTTCTCGTTAAGGGGGAGTGTTGAAATATTGTAACTTCGAAGAATATTCTATATGTATTTTTTGTGGTCCCCGATGTTCCTACCGGGAGAATCACTTGTATTTCTTTATACCTCGATGTTTCTAATTGGGAGAACTAATAAGAGTCATGAGGAAGTCCCCTCCAATTGTAAGTCGAGTCATTAGTACCCCAGTTGTGGTTACTCGAGCTTACAAGATTAAATTAGGATTACTCAAGCCTACATCACTAAATTAATTATTAAGTGAATGAAAGAATATAAATAGAGGTGTGGTGCTCGTCATTTGGAACACACACACTCACTTGTGTAGCGCATGAGAGAGAGAGAAAGAGTTGTGGCTGGAGAAGGAGGATCGGTCTTGTGGGTTTTACCTTTTATCTTTTTGGGGCATCTATATTGAGGAATCTTTTGCTGGGTTTTTCCCTTTCGGGTTTTCTCAGGATAAATCTTTGTGTTCTTTTTGTGTGATTGTGCTTGTCTATCTTTTAGTGATCTTTTGGCTTATGGTTATGCTGTTATGATGCTAAATGTTTTAAGATCTGATATAACCATTAAAAACTTAACAGCCAATAGGTTCCTATATCTGTCTATCCTTGAGAAAGATGAACTACTCAATGGAGATGGTCTTGGATAGTATAGGCTTAAGTCTGTTGGTGATAATTTTAGAGATGAGCTTGTAGACAAGGTTACAGAGTGAGATGGGCATGAAGTCCACCAAGGAAAGTGGGTAATCACTCTTGGGTATAAGGGTCATGAAAGTAGAATTTAGGGCTCTTCCCACCTTACGCTCCTTATGAGATTGTTCGAAAGCCTTCAAAAGATCCAGCTTAACCAAATCAAAGAAAAAGAGAAAAAACTCTACCCTCCATCCATCTGGTCCAGGGCTCCTATCCTTCTTGAAACTCTTCAATGCACATTCAACTTCCTGCAATGTAACCTCTTCCGCCATGCTGTCTGGATCCTCAATCAAGAGAAAAGAGGGAAAAGTTTGATAATTTGAAGTTGATCTTATACGAGGGGCTTACCATCCTACATGAAAAGTGAAGAAAAATGTTATTTTCCCATATTCTTAAGAAGTTCCATATTGCAGACGAGATTACCTGATCCATCATTAAGGTCCCAAATGGTGTTATGATTTCCCCTGGTTGTGGCAAAACTATGGAAGAATTTTGTATTAGCATCTCCCCATTCAATCCATAGGGCCCTGCTTTTGAGTCTCCACGTGAGAACCTCATGTGCCAATAACTTATCTTTCTTGACTTTTAAGGAGGCCAGCAAAAGAGCCTCCATTTCAGGGTGGATACCCGAAGGAGACAAAAACAACAAATGTTGAATCTTAGGATCTAGATCCACAGCTTCCTTACTCTGTATAGCACATTGTAGTTTTTCCCAATCTTTCACCACACCTTTGAGTTTCTTCAATTTCAAAACCAACTTGATCATATCATCACAGTTAGGAAAAGTATTTTCCGAAGACCAAGAAGAGATAACAAGTTGTGGGAATTCGTCCCACCTGTAGCCAAGCCCTATTGAACTTAAAAGGGAAGTTTCTGATATGGGAGGAATCATCCCATTCCAGACACACTAGATGGTGATCAGAGATAGTCGAAAAATGTACCCAAGAATGGTACCTAGCGAAAAGGGGTAACAGAGAGTCAGCTACCAAGAATCTGTCGAGTCTCTTGTTTATACTCCACACCCCAGATCTTCCATTTTTCCAGGTAGGGTCGAGACAGGTTGGAGCTACATCCACCAGGTTCATGCGAGCCATCAGTTGTACAAAATACAAGCAAAGAGGATCAGGAAGGGCTTTCTGGCCCCAAATCTCTGCAATCGAGAGGGTAAACTTATGATCTCCAACTATAATCAAATTAGGGTGTTTGAAAATGCCCTCATTCACAACATCGTCCCAAAAGGGAACCCCTACTGTTGTAGGGACCATAACAATTAAGACAAGAAAGTTCAAAAGGTTGATTCCTCAAAACTTCCTTGACCAAGATGCTCGAACAAGAAACAAAAGCCTTACAGCGCACAACTGAGGGATCCCAAGCCGTAAGAAGGCCCCCAGAGAGACCAAGAGAGTCGATGGCACATAACTCCTACCCTCGACGAAGTTTGGAAAAAGAGAGGAGAGCCTGTGTGTGATGACACATAGTTTCTTGAAAAAACAACATATCAGGTTTAAGAGCAGAGAGTAAGATGTCGAGAGCTTTTATCTTGGTTAAGTCCTCTGAACCCACAAATATTGAGAGAAAGAAGTTTCATCAAGAACCCAATTCTGGGGAAGACTCTGCTCTAAGTACCCCAATGGAGGAAGGAGAAATGGATGTATGACATGATCTAATTGCTTCTTTAATTATGGAGGAAGAAGGAGTAGTAGGAAAGATCGCAGGAATACCAAATGAGACCGTCTTCACTTTGCGAGATCTCCTTATGGTGACATTTTTGTGTCTGAGTGAGTCAATGGGAATAGTAGAGGGGGTGATGGGAGACTTGTCAGAGAAAATGGTGAGAGACTTGAGAAGGGAAGTGCCGGAGAAAGACAGCTCTTCACAGGGACTGGCAGGAGGAAAGAGAGGATCAGACAAAGGAGAGGAGGGAGCCCCATCAAGAGGAGGAAATTATGCCTCCGAAAACAAAGAAGGAACGGGTAGGGTATGTGCCAAAGGGGGAGGATAAGATACAAAATCCACCAAAGACTCATTAGAAGCAAGGCTCAAGTCCTTAATAGGCCCAGTTGACATAGACTATCCCTAGATCCTCCTTCATAAGAGATGCCAACAAAACCGAACCCCCTGCAGGTGTAACATCCATACCTCCATGACCCAGTGATCTCGCCACCGTCGAGGAAACCACAGAAAAAAGGAGATAAAGGTAAAACATTCTCAGGTACGTAAGCCCCCGACACCAAACCCCCAATCAGAGAAAAAACCCACTCGAGCTAACATTATCCACCAACGGATCGACAGTAATAGGAGGAGGGTTGTTGAGCCAACTATTACAGACAACAATATTTTCAATATCCATGATGTATTCTAATTCACCTTTAGTGAGATCATCATAATGAGTTGGAGATACAGAGTGATACATACCTGCCTAAGGCGTCAAGAGGAGGCCTGGATCCAAGGAACCGAGAGGAGCCAGAGGTGAATCAAACAGAGTTGAATCAGATGACATGCGAGGAGGCCCATGGAGTAAACTCGGGCAGCGACGTCTGAGATGCCTCGTCTCATGACAAAAATGGTAGCGAAAGGGCATGTGGAGATAATCCAAACATTGAACATGTAGTTGATCATTGCAAAAGATATCAATGTCCGAAGGTAAACCAACAGAAACATCCATTTCTACAAATACCCTAGCAATACGTTTGTCAAAGGATAGCAGAAAATTATCCTCAACCGCCACGAACTTGCCCAAAGTATTAGCAATGTTGATCAGAGCATCTCTACTCCAAAGTGGATAGGGAAGAGCCGGGAGCAATACCCAAAGATGACGAATTGCCACCCTTTCCCTAACAGGATCAAAGGTCGAATGCCAACGACATAGGACTAGGGAGCCCTTACCAAAAGGCCAGAGCTACTCCAAGATTCGCGTTGCATCCTTTTTTTCCAAAAAAAGGAAAACATACCAGCCATTCGTGAGCTTGCTGATGGTCACGACATAGTCAGTAAGATGTTTCTAGTGCAGGTTATCCCATGCCACCCACTCCTCTTTCTCCAACTTACTGTAATCTAACCTTCCCACAAGTGCACATTGCACAACATATCCAATTTATCCAGAAAGATATCGCGGCCCATAACAAAACACTTTTTAGCAGCCAGAGCCCTAATAACCTTGGTCTTCCTCCGAGCCCGATGGTGAGTATGAGGGTCCTCCATAAACCATAAAGTACCTTCCCGTTCCACTGCCACCAAGAGATAAAATCAGGCATTAAAACCCCAGTGCCAAGAACCAAAACAGAAGTCAAGCAAACAACCCCGACAGAAACCCGATATCCAAGGTACTCCAGAAAACTCCAGAAGTCCTACGTAGATAAAAAGACAAAAAATAAGACAAGACTCACTTGTCTCCGGGTAATAATCAAAAGAGGACCCTTGAAGTGAACCTCCATTAGACCCACATTGCATAAATCATACAGGGCAACCCAACACCACTCAAGAAACCTAGCAGTGTTAATCACGTATCCGAAGACTCCAAAAAGAAGGTTGACAAAGAGACAAGAAACTCAAGTGCCGAGAGACCCAACGCAAAATCAAGGTCAAACACAAACCGAAATAAAGAAAAAGGGAGAAGACACTCTGCCACAATCCTGGAGACTGCCATACTAAGTACTTAATGCCACTAGAGGTCCGCAAAGAGTAGCTACCAACAAACCGGTAGAAATACCTTCAGTGTCAATAAACCCTAGGAACCAAGGGACTAAGAAAAAACTAGAAGGCCCATGAAAAAACAATAATAAGACAAACAAAAAAAAGTAAAATAAGCCTATTCCCACTTTTTTATCATGGATGGTACTAAGTGCTCGGGTAAAGGACCAACTTCATGCTAGAAACAATAAAAAAACAAATCACAGGCCAACATACCGAGAAAGTAGCACTGCTAAAAAAACCCTAAAATCCCTCCCTTGACACCATCTATTCATGAGGAAACTCCATGCATGGTAAATCCTCGAAGGCTACGCAGACCATCTTCAAACCCTAGAGGGCTTAGCAGACCATCTTCAAACCCTAAGTTATAGATGTGCCAACCTCCTTCCCACTTAAGTTATATTCTTGTAAGTGACATGAAGAACTAATAATTAATATATTATTTTATTGGCTTCAAAAAAATCTTTAATACTTAAATAAATTAAAATATTAATTCATATTTCACAAATAAGATTGTAAGTTAAATAGATTTAACTATGGAAACACTCCATTATTAAAAACAGAAAATTCTGCTTCTTCATTTTCATGAAACGTTAAATACATATATATAAGGTAATCCTTGTGCGCCACTAAGTCTTTGTTGGGCCATTGCAAAAGAATATTTGAAAGAACATATGTATTTGTGAAAAACAAGTCATTCCATAAACAATCTATGCAGGTCAGCGCAGCGAACTAATTCCCTGTTAAAATATCATAATCAGAAAAACTGATTTTTTTATACATAAAAGGAGATTCCACCTTTTTAATCTATGGAGATTACAGCATCATGTACTTCTGAATACATGGATTAGAATCTATGGAGATTAGAACAACATGTACTTCTGAATACATGGATTAGAAGCAAGCATTATAGACTATACATAGTTTGCACCATTCCTAACATTGCAGAGGTTGCTTGCTACCTTCATATACCTCTGATTCTGTGCAATGACTATTTCACAAAATTAATCTCAAGATGAGATAAATTTTTACTTTCCTGCCATTTTCTCATAGACTACAAAGATTGAAGTCACGGCTTATTTAAGCTGTGTACTTCAAAAACAAAGAATAATAAAATTATTCCAAAGCTTGGAAACCAAGTTCAATCATCAAGCCAATCCAAACTAAACTTCTCTTGAACAACCTCAATGGTGAGATTAGGAATGGATGCTTTGATGGAAAACCACGCTCCTTCAGACTCCTCCTTATCGCTGTCAGATATGATTACACGTTTTAAAGATCTTTGTTTGATTGCAGGGAGTTTCTTCAATCCTGAGCACTCCCTCATGTCCAACGTCTCTAAATTTGATAGCTGATCAAATTCAGTGGGAAGGTCCTCCAAACGTCTGCACAGTGAAATATCAAAGTATTCTAGTTGCCCAAGTTTGCAAATGGAAGCTGGCAGCCTTGTCAAGCTTGGACATGCAGACAATCTCAGCACCCGAAGTGACTTTAGCCTTCCTATGTCATCAGGTAAGTTTTGGATAAGATGGCAATTAGTGACAGACAACCTCTCGACGGAAGTTAAATTACAAAGTTTGTTTGGCAGCTCCCCCAAATCACTACAATGATCAATATTAATTTCCACGAAGTTTGGAAAATTCAAAGGTTGAAGTTCCATATCCATTAGAGTGATATTCCCAAGACCCTCACATAAGCATACCGACAACTTTTCCAACCTCTCCCATGATCTACACTTCTCATAAAGAGCTGAAGGAACAATCAACTTATTAAGAAGCACGGACCTAATTTGAACAGGTGAAGGAAATATTGGCAGCCCACTAAGTATTGCACGCGTGGAACTGTAATTGTATAATATAAGAACCTTTAGTTTTGGTGTGTTATGTAAAAATGTTGGAAGACAGTAATGATTAGCTGCAAAGAATAAAGCCAAAGCTTCCACCTCAGGAAGATCAATTTGACACCAATCTTGCTCTTGCATTTCACCTACAAGTCCCATAAATATAACAGTCAATATTGCACTGGTAAAAATGATTATCAAACACTTTGATAAACTACAAAGACTGGTAACTTGAACTAATAATTATTCAACCTTTTGCCAAGGAAAGGGAAAGAAATCAGGTTTCATGAAAAGCCTGACCTGTGTGAATTGAAACAAACTGAGCACGAGATGACTGATCTTTCAGAGTACTTAGCCAGTCTGGGGGAATTTTATCCTCTTTGCGAGGCATGAAGAGCCTCTTAGGAGAGATTGTGTTATCCGGACTTGCCAGGTGCAAGGCTAAATCCCGCATTACATCATGTTGAGAAAAAGAAAGATCAGAAACACAGTTATAATCGATGGCCGCACTCCTAACACATCAAAAAACTCGTATTAACCAAACCAATCATGGTAATCTAAAAAAACCCCTTTTATCTCTAGTTTCACCTAACATATTTATTTATCTTAACCTCTTGGTTTCCGATTCTTAAATTTCATTCTTGTGTACATTTTGGCATATATTAATAAGCGTCATGTTTTCTGCCATTTTTCATGATTTATCGAAGGATGCCAAGGCCCAAAATCACAAGAATTTAACTTAAGAAATATACATGAAGACGCCAAAGCAATAATCAAAACAAATTCATGACTTATCGAAGGATGCCAAGGCCCAAAATCATAAGAATTTAACTTATGAAACCTACATGAAGACTCCGAAGCAATAATCAAAACAAATTGACAGGCAGCCGTAGAAGTAAACAAGTTTTAGGGTAACTTTTATGGTACATACCCTAGATCACCTGTGAGATTCAGGAGATTTCGACTTGCAAGTTCTAACAAGACCTCAAAAGCATCTGTCCATTCCATGTCGCGGACATATACCCAGATATCCAATAATGATTCTACGCTGAACTTTCGACCTTTGGGAAAAGCCCCTAGATCCAAAAAGCACTGTTTGTGTTTATCTTCAAGTACATCTATACTGGTTTCCAAGCGTTTAATAAGCGCATCTCTGTGATATTCTGATATAGATTCTGCTTTTGAAAGTTTTCTCTCGGCATTTTTCCAAATTGGCCTGGGCTTACCGCGCAAAGAGCTTCCAATGACCTTGAGGGCAAGTGGTAACCCCTTACACTCTGCTGCAACCTATAAATATATTACCAGTTAAATGTTGTGCTATTTTTTCTGCATATATATCCTTGACTTTAAGACCCTTTCTGGAGTTCTATACAAGTATTTTCTAGTCGCAATGTTGGATATTGATTGCGAAATTGGCATTTCGGTAATATGAGTAAGAGAGAGAAACGGTTTAGTACATATGAGATAATGGACAGTAGGTCTAATTCATACCTGTTTAACCAGATCCTCTTTTTCTGTTGTTGGAATCGATGTCTCACCAAAGGTCCAGAAGCAGAAAAGAGACAGGGCATTAGCATCCTCCAACATAGGCATGTTATAAAAACGAGTACTCTTGGTCTTTGGAATGGTGGAATCCTGTCTGGTTGTGATAATTGTTTTGTATCCTTCAGCTTTAAACAACAGGTATTCCAGATTTGATGTCGACCAAACATCATCCAAAATCACCAAAGTCGGCCGATATGGTCTCGACCTAAGTTGTTTCTGCAGTTTATCGTGTGCATCCTCTATGCTCTGGAAATCAGGCCTTTGCGAACAAATGATTTTATCCCACATCGTCTCTAACAAACCCTTTACATTTGGATTAGATTGTTTGACTGGAATGAAAATAATATCTTTGAAAGACTCTGAAAATCAGAAAGAGAATAAGCATCACAAACTAAGGTTATGGCAACATAATATGGATATTTGGAGAACAGAATTAAGAAGACTCCAGAAATGCCATTACCTTTGACTTGGGCATTATTGCAAAGGGCTGATGCAAGAGTGGTTTTGCCACTCCCACCCATCCCTGCTATTCCAAGCCGATCAACATCTTTCTGTAAGAGAATCTGTTTGACAGTCTTGAGACGATGCTCCAATCCAACTACAAAATTTGGCATATCCGGTACTTCCTGGGAGGTGTAGCTCATGGGCTGTTCAGCGATTGTAGCTGCCTCAAATCGTCTGCGGAGATCTGTGACATCTGAACCTAGTTTCTGCAAATCATGGGCGAGAATGGGCGAACCCTGAATATCAATCAAATCTTTGATTTTCTCCTGAAACTCTCGGATTCTTCTTCCGTATCGCCACTTTCTGTATATATCAAACATGTGTAAATTGTCTCCTTCCTGCACGAGTTTAAGGCCATCTTCCAATACGACTTGAAATTCTTTGAACTGCTTCTGTTTGTGGCTTGATGAATCTGAGCTGGAAATCATCTGAATAGCCTCATCAATGTTAGGTTTTAACAACAGGAGCTTTTCTTTCAGTTCTTTACCAGATGCTTTGCTGGAGTAAATGAACTGAATAACTCCTCCCAACTCTGTCAAGGCGCCCACTGCTGTCTGGATGAGATCCATGTTCACTTCCGGAAATTGATACCACCAGATGAATCGTTTGAGTTGGAAGACCTGAGTCACACAGAACCATATATTGTTTCTTCACAACTAACTCGGAATCTTAAGAAAAAAGTATTAATAATAATCTGTATTAGGTGTTTAGCTAATTTTGTGCGGCTAGTCTCCAAATGACACGCTGTCTGAATCCAAATCTTCCAGATAAATTGACCTGGACACGGTTTCCCGAGGAAAAAGACAAAAGGGCCATGGAACTTTTTTACCTTCGTTTTGGTTGGTTTTTACCCATTGATGAATTTTCATGGAATTTTCAAAAACGTTTTAAAACATAAAAACATGGTTAGATTTGGTTTTTACCCATTGATGAATTTTCATGGAATTTTCAAAAACGTTTTAAAACATTGTTAGATTTTATAGAGTATGGTTGTTGGAGATGGAATTTTCAAAAACTTTTAAAAACACTACTAGATTTTAAAAAGTATAGTTATTGAGGATTAACTATTATCTGATTTTGATTTTATTTATGAGCTTAAAATAACTCAATAAACAACAAAAATTACAAATTGCAGAATTTATAAATTAAATTAATCAAAGACAAAAAATCAACCCAACAATAAAAAATCCCAAGGTTACACAGCTCCATTAGAAATGGTCAAAACAATTCGCCCCCATTTGTTCACGGTCAAAGTGGTCATTCACTTTGACCGTTTCTTTCTTATCGACTCAGTCACCTACTTTCACCGTTTCTTTCCTGTCGACTCACTCATAATTTATTTTTTTCCAGAATTGATTCAAGGTCAAGGTATTACTATATGGAGGGGTATTCTAAGTTGCTCGAGATTCAATTGCTTGCTGTGCAGTGGTCAGCGCATTAAAACTTATACAGTTGGTTAATTATAAGTTGGTTATTGATCGTCTTCTTTTAAACTCCTACAATTTTTTTACATAATTTTGTAATCTATTTATAACCTTCCTTTATTTTCGCAAAATCTAAAAACAACATTATTAACATCCACAAGGCACTCTTCTGCTCCTTATGTTTTTAAGACGGTGCTCTGTTTCAGAAACTCAAGTCAAGTCAGCCATTGCATTCCCCATCTTTTATATTGATAATAAGATTCCCTTGCGAGGACAACAGTATTCGTTGAATTTTGGTTGCATGGACCCACATTGTATTGTTGAACTAAAGAATTTAAGGAGAAATGTATAAATAATGGCAGAATCTTCAAAATTCACTACGACAATGATAAATATGAGCTGGTCTTGCCTATAAATTTAATGAAATACCGTCATAACAATGTATTATATTTTTCGCACTCGGCTATGAAAGGACATATGCTGCTATTACGTGTTGCAATTTGCTTATTACTTTGGAGGTTCCTATGAAAAGAAATATGTTGGCCTTATACGGTGGTTGTTGGCTGCGAATTCTATTCTGGATGGTAGCGTTAGTTTAAATTAAGTTTTTGTTTTTTATATGGTTTTCAATTGTATGTTTTTTATGATTTTTATACTGCAAAACATTATAATATTTACAACAATTAAATTAAATTTATGATTTATATAGTAAATTTAAATAAAAAATTTATTTTCTTTACATATACATTGTAAATATTAAATTTAAATAATTATTTTTATTATAAATTCAAAAAAAGTTATTTGAAGTTGGCTACTATAACCAAATAAAACTTAATTTTGATAATATTTTTTCTTATAAAATAATTATTTTATTAGCTAAAAAAAATTATTTTTAAGAAATTCCAAAAAATCACAATTTATAGTCATTATTTAAAAAAAAAAGTTTTATCTTTTATTATCCTACCTTTCTACTTTCCCAACAAATAACAACAAAATAACAATCCAGTAATATTACATATCTAGATCTTTCATGATATTTAATCCTAACCTAATTGTTAAAGATAATGTACATGAAAGTAAAGCAAGTGCCACTTTCAGCAAAGAAAGGTAATCTAACTTATTTAAATAATAACCTCAACATATAGTTTGCCAAATGATAATTCTCATTCATCCAATTTATAACAATTCCAAAGTCCCTAAAATGTGAATATGTAAGGCACTATTTTTAGCTGCTACACCCAGCAATAGCGTTGAGCTTTGACATATTGTTGGAATTGCTACCCAATCTTGTTATACATTTCAAAATGGAGTTGGCTAATCTCTAGACCATTTACACTTTATCAGCCAAGTTTGGTCTGAAAATGAGATTTCCAATGTTAAAATTGCAAATTTTAATGCAGAAATGGATTCAAGACCCTCGATTACCCTTGGGGCACCCAGTTTATGCAATTTCAATCATTGAAAACTGCTCTTTGAACAATTTGGGCCGGATTTTAGGTGCAAATGGTCTAGAGATTAACTTACTCCTTTCAGAATATTATCCTTGTAGACCCCACCACCTACTAAAAGAGGATTTTCTTGACTCACCCATCAGAATACTTCCAAGAACCACTTTCATCAACCTAGGCATTTTAACATTTATTTTAATTCATTGAAACCATTCTATATAATCATCCACTACAAAGCACATTGAAAAGAGACTTCCTTTTTATAGAAGCATCATCACACTATTTTCCCTTCCCTTCTGCACATCATCTCCTTTTAATCCATCTATTTGTGTCTAACTTCTTTTATACATACTAAAAAATAACACATGGTCATAAGCAAGTGATTAATTATCAGACCCACAAAATAGTTATTACTTATTTATATAAAATATTTAATAAAAAAACTTATTTCTAAAATTTAACCTATTTTTAAAAAACACCTCAAATTCTATATAAATTTTTATAACTGAACAATCTTTCCTCTTCCCACTCCGCCAAAACTTTCAAATAAATAAAAAACAATACTGCAATATATCACCAATACATCTCATCTTCCCCTGCAGACACAATAAATCTCTCCCACTCAACCACATCTCTATCTACCAATCCTACCTCTATATTACATAAATTCCTTTAATAATATATTGATGCCATAGAGTATTTCGACAAAACCGTTTGTTGTCACATGGCAAAAGAAGATTTTCTACCAGCCAAATGATTCAATATATTAAAATTATCAAAATGGAAATTTGGTAATACATACAACGAGAATCCACTATCATGTATTTCAGAACCTATGGAGATTACACCATCATGGAGTCTGAATAGATGGATTATGGGTAAGCATTATCGAATATACAAAGTTTGAACCATTCCCAACACTATAGATGTTGCGTCCCACCTTCAGATACTTCTGATTAAGAGCACTGGACTATTCCATAAATACTGACATCTTTCACATATTCTGTGCACCGACTATTCCATGAATAAATTTTACTTACCTGACATCTTCACATAGATGGCAAAGATTGAAGAAACAGCTTACTCTTAAATACATAAGCGCAGTAGCTAAGAAAAAGAATAATGAAATTAATCCAAAGCTTGGAAACCAAGTTTTAATCATCAAGCCAGTCCAAACTAAAGATCTCCGGAACAACATCAATGGTGAGATTATGAATGTTAGATGCTTTGATGGACAACCACGCCTCAGACTCCTTGTCGCTGTCAGATATGATTACACGTTTTAAAGATCTTTGTTTGATTGTAGGGAGTTTCTTCAATCCTGAGCACTCCCTCATGTCCAACGTCTCTAAATTTGATAGCTGATCAAATTCAGTGGGAAGGTCCTCCAAATATCTGCACTGTGAAATATCAAAATATTCTAGTTGCCCAAGTTTGCACATGGAAAGTGGTAACCTTGACAAGCATGGGCATGCAGACAATCTCAGCACCCCAAGTGACTTTAACCTTCCTATATCATCAGGTAAGGTTTGGATAAGATGGCAATTAGTGACAGACAACCTCTGGAGGGAAGTTAAACTGCATAGTTTGCTGGGAAGTTCCCCCAAATCACTACAATGATCAATATTAATTTCCATGATGTTTGGAAAGTTCAGGGGTTCAAGTTCCATATCTATTAGACTGATATTCCCAAGGCCCTCACATAAACATACAGACAACTTTTCCAACCTCTCCCAGGATTTAGAGTACTCATAAAGAGGAGAAGTAACAATCAACTTATTAAGAAGCACAGACCGAATTTGAACAGGTGAAGGAAATCTTGGCAGCCCACTAAGTATTGCACTCGTCGAACTGTAATTATATAATATAAGAACTTTCAGTTTTGGCGTGTTATGTAAAAATGTTGGAAGACAGTATTGATTTGCAGCAAAGAATAAAGCCAAAGCTTCAACCTCAGGAAAATCAATTTGACACCAATCTTGCTCCTGCATTGCACCTACAAGGCCCCAGAAATATAAAAGTCAATGTATTGCACTGGTAAAAATGCTTATCAAACACCTTAATAAACTTGGAAAATTAGTTAATTGAACTAATAATTATTCAATGTTTCGCCAAGGAAAGGAAAAGAAAGCAGGTTTCATGAGCAGCCTAACCTGTGTGAATTGAAACAAACTGAGCACGAGATGACTGATCTTTGAGAGTACTTAACCATTCTGTGGGAATTTTATCCTCTTTGCGAGGCATGAAGAGCCTCTTAGGAGAGTTGATGTTATCCTGGCCTGCCAGATGCAAGGCTAAATCCCGCATTACATCATGTTGAGAAAAACAGAGATCAGAGGCACAGCAATAATCAATGGCCGCAGTCCTAACACATCAAAACTTTGTTTTAACCAAACCAATCATGGTAATCTCAAAAGCCCCCTTTCATCTCTAGATTGACACTAACATATTTATTTATCTTACTCTCCTGGTTTCTGATTCTCATATTTCTTTCTTGTATACATTTTAGCATATGTTAATAAGCCTCAAATTTTCTGCCATTGTACGTGATTTACTGAAGAGACAAGGCCCAAAAGCACAAGAATTTAAGCTCAAAAACATGCATGAAGTCGCCGAAGCAAGAAACAAAACAAATTAACAGGCAGCGGTAAAAGTAAACAAGTTTCATGGTACATACCCCGGATAGCCTGCTAGATTCAGAAGATTTCGACTTGCAAGTTCTACCAAGACCTCAAAAGCATCTGTCCATTCCATCTTGTGGACATATACCCAAATGTCCAATAATGATTCTACACTGAACTTTCTACCTTTGGGAAAGGCCCCCAAATCTAAAAAGCACTGTTTATGTTTATCATCAAGGACATCTATACTTGTTTCCAAGCGTTTAAGAAGCCTCTCTTTGTGATATTCTGATATAGATTCTGCTTTTGAAAGTTTTCTCTCACCATTTATCCAAATTGGCCTGGGCATACCACGTAAAGAGCTTCCAATGACCTTGAGGGCAAGTGGTAAGCCCTTACACTCTGCTGCAACCTATAAATATAGTAAGAGTTAAACTTTATGCTGTTGTTCTGCATAAATCCTTGACATTAATACTCTTGCTAGAGTTCTATTAAACATAGTTGCTTTTAAGTTGAAAATTTGGACAATGTTTGCAAAATTTGCATTTCGGTAAGATGAGTAAGATAGAGAAACGGTTAGGACTCAGGACAGATGAGATAATGGACTGTATGTCTAACTCATACCTGTTTAACCAGATCCTCCTTTTCTGTTGCTGGAATCGATGTCTGACCAAAGGTCCAGAAGCAGAAAAGAGATAGGGCATTAACATCCTCCAACATAGGCATGTTATACAAACGAGTACTATTTGTAATTGGAATGGTGGAATCCTGTCTGGTTGTGATAATTGTTTTGTATCCTTTTGCTTCAAACAACAGGTGTTCCAGATTTGATGTCGACCAAACATCGTCCAGAACCACCAAAGTCGGTCGATATGTTCTTAATCTAAGTTTTCTCTGCAGTTGATCGTGTGCATCCTCTATGCTCTGGAAATCAGGCCTTTGCCCACCAATTATTTTATCCCACATCGTCGCTAACAAACCCTTTACATTTGGATTAATTTGTGTGACTGGAACGAAAATTATTTTCTCAAAAGAAGCTGAAAATCAGAAAGGACTAAACATTACAAACTAAGGTCATGGCAAAATAATATGGATGTTTGGAAAACAGATTTAAGAAGACTGCAGAAATGTCATTACCTTTGACTTGGGTATTGTTGCAAAGGGCTGATGCAAGAGTGGTTTTGCCACTCCCACCCATCCCTGTTATTCCAAGCCGATCAACATCATTCTGTAATAGAATTTGTTTGACAGCATTGATACGATTATCCATCCCAACTACAATGTTTGGCATATCCGGGATTTCATGGGAGGTGTAGCTAATGGACTGTTCAGAGATTGTAGCTGCTTCAAATCGTCTGCGAAGATCCCTGACATCTGCGTCTAGTTTCAGCAAATCATGGGCCAGAATCGGCGAACCTTGAATATCAATGAAATCCTTGATTTTCTCCTGAAACTCTTGGATTTTCCTTCCATATAGCCACTTTCTGTATATATCAAAGATGTGTAAATTGTCTACTTCCTGCACGAGTTTAAGGCCATCTTCCAATACTGATTGAAATTCTTTGAACTGCCTATGTTTGTGGGTTGATGAGTCTGAGCTGGAAATTATCTGAAGAGCCCCATCAATGTTAGGCTTTAACAACAAGAGCTTTTCCTCCAGTTCTTTACCCCATGTTTTGCTGGAAATGATGATCTCGATGACTCCTCTCAGCTGTGCCACTGCTTCCAGTGCTGTCTCAATGAGATCCATGCTCAATTTTGGATATTGATACTATCAGATGAATTGTTTGAGATGAAAAGCGCCGAGTCACTCAGCACCATACAGTGTGAGGCTGGTTTAGGTATTTAGCTAATTCTGTGGGGTTTGTCTCCTCAGCATTATCCTTTTTCACCCATTCTCCTCATCAATATCCTGTAATACCCTGTTTTGAACTCAAGTCTTCAAAATGAAATTCCTGTAGTATTTCTGTTTTGAACTCAAGTCTTCTAAATGAAATTACACGGTTTACCCTAGGTTAGCTTATGTTGTCTTTGAAAACTCTGTCAAACTTAATATGGACCCACATTAGTGAAGGTAGACTCCATCCCTTATAAATCATGAATAATCCATCAATTTTGTACTTATTCTTACTCTTTTAAGTTCAAGTAGTTGCATATGTTAAAACAGAATAAAAGTATGTTGCATTCTCATTTCTCTGCCAGCGACCTAGCAGGATATTGATAACATGAACATGATTACAGTTGAAAAGATATATGAGATTATGAATAGTATGTCTAATTCATACCTGTTTAACAAAATCCTGCTTTGTTGTTGTTGGAATCTAGATCTGAGTAGAGGTCCCGAAGCCAAAAAAAAAAGGACACAGCATTAGCATCCTCTAACATACGCATCTTATACAGACTGAGTATCATCTGTACTTGTAATGGTGTTCTCTTTACTTTCGAAGATTGTTCTGTATCAATGAGCTTCAAACAACGGGGGTTCTTAATTTGATGTCGATCAAACATCATCCAAAACCCCTATATCTTTTCGACTTACGATTTTCATTCAGATAATTCGTTTGTCACAAATTATCTTATCCCAAATAAGTATAACCTCTAAATCTCAGATTCCATCCGTAGCGCAGTTGACTTCCATGGATCCTTTGATCCTCGTGTGTTCAAACCTACCAGCAAACACTCTGATACTCTTTGTGCTGCACGAGTCTCTGAATTCTCTGAAACGCCTTTTACATTTCTATCAAGATTAATGGACGTTTCACATACCTGAGTTGTGTTGATCTGTTGAGGCATCATAGTATTGGAAAAAGGGGAATCGACTATGGCTTTCATATCGAGCAAATCTTGAATCAAAGGAAATCGGAATCTTTCCTTTAAAACTTCGGATTTCCTCACCGTACCGGTACTTTCTGAATACATAAAACAAAGAAAGCTGTGTAATTTTCGCTGGCTTTCCGCTTACTTTCTGAATACGAAACTTCCTCGCTGAGACACGGAAAGAGATCAGCATCACCGTAAAAACCATGGTTGCAGCTCGCCTTTCAACGGTCTTTTCTCACAGTAAAGTCCGATTCGAAATTAAAAGCAAGTGAATTATTCGGCGTGCAGTGAGACAATTATTAATTGGGATTTCTAGTCGATATTAATAATCAATTGTTAGATTTTCTCATGAAATGGCATCTTTCTTGACTTTGTTAGGCGTAGATCAAAAGACCAAAAACGTTAAAGATCGCGGCATCTTCGTATAATTGTGGATTTTTTATTTTATTTTAATGGTAATGAGTAAGTACAAATAAAATATAAAAATAACAATAAATTTTAGTTTTTTTATTATTATTAATTGAAATTTTGATACTCTTGTCATGTGTATTTAGTTATGGGTTTTGAACTTAGGTAGGGATATTCACAGCAAATTACCTTAATCACTCAGCCGAGAACATAGGTGGAGACAGTTACAGCAAATTGCCCCAACCAACCAACCTATAATAAGAAACTAAACATTATTGAGTTTATAAATATTAATGGATCACATTTACAGAAATTATAGATATTATGATATGTAAATGATGATAATGATAATGGGTTGCATGTACATTTAAAATGTTAGAATAATTTAATATGAAATATAAAAAATAGCTGGTGAGGAATTGCTTGACCTACTATTCAAAAGTGGAGAAGTTTGTTGAGATTTCTAGTGGGTCTATGAGATTTAAATGTATATAAAAGTAAGCAATGATGTCAAGGCTTTAAGCTTCAGGAATTTGTTAAAGTGGTCTAAGTTGCATAGTCTTTGCAAATGTTTATCACCATAATAGATTCATTTAACTCATTCTACAAAGTGTGAGGGATCAACCTTTTACCACTAAAGTACAAAACACATCTCTGTCACCACTATGATACAACACACTAATGCATGCATTTTTATTTTATTTATTTATTTACTTTTTAGTTTTATGGAATAAATGGACACTTCTCCCATCTAGCCTCCACTATATTGCAACACACTGAAGCATGCATTCTTATTATTCTATTTTTTTTAGTCCAAATGAACAAAACACAATGAACCATCTCAACCCAATCAATTAAAAGATTACTTCTAAACACAACCAAATATGAAAAGCAAGATTTTTTTTTTCATAAACGTATTATTATTCTATTTTTTATGTGGTACAAATGAACACAATGAACCATCTCAACCCAATCAATTAAAAGATTTCTCTAAAACAACCAAATATGAAAAGCAAAATATTATGTTTTTCATAGATGTACAGATGTATTAGAGACCAAATGCATTGTTGTGTAACTTTGTTTCAAAAGTTCAACAAAATATTAGCGATTTTTTTTTCAATAAAAATACAAACAATAATGTCAAATCTTATTTAATTAAATATTATATAACATTCAACTAAATCTTATATAAACATTCTTACAATGTAGAAAAAATAAAACATAAGTTACACATTTGTGCTTGGAAATAAGATTCACAAATTGCAATTTCCTTAACTTCAACCTTGTTGTGAAGGTTTAGGTAAATATCAAGTATTATTTTCCCACTTAAAAATGATAATGCCAAAATTAAAAGCTTATTTAAAACATCATCTAAAATATTACCATTTTAATTAAAAGTATTATTTTCCCATTTTTATGCCAAAATTAATAGCTTATTTAAAACATCATCTAGATAGTCTCTATTACCATGTTAATTGAAATGTATATTAATAAAAATAGATTTCATTTTAAAAATATTCCATAATAGAATATTTAGTGCCAAATACTATAGAGTAGAATATTTTAGTGCCAATTTATGAAGATTATACTTAAAAATGATAATTGCAAAATTAATAGCTTGTTTAAAACATCATCGAGATATTGTCATTTTAATTGAAATGTATATTAATAAAAATAGATTTCATTTTAAATATTACATAATAGAATATTTAGTGTCAAATACTATAGAGTAGAATATTTTAGTGTCAATTTATGAAGATTATATATTATTTAAAAAAAATATTTATGGTGAAATTATTTAAGTAGATTATCTTAATACTTAAAAAAAAAAAGATTTTGAGTAAACTTGACAAACTCTTCACAATTTGCAATTTAATAATCAAAATTGTATGTAAAACTTGTAGTTAGATCAAACATAAGAAAAAATTATCTAATACTTTCACAAAAGATTTTAACTATACTTAGTTGGCCCATCTTCATAAATTGAAATTTAATTAACATAATTTAATGTCAAATTGCCAATTAAATAAAACTTATCTTAAAATGAGTAACATTAGTATATGGGTTGGGATAGAAATATGTTGACACATGCAAAGTGCCACCTTCAACAACATGGGCTCACCCCACTGATAAGTCCCAATGAGATCACTCCTTGTTTGGTATAGGGAACCCATCATATTTTGTCCTGGTGAACATTATTATTTTATGTGTTTAATTAAAATGAAAATGCATTATGCAATTAAATCCTAAAATGCAGAATGCAACTAATCCTATATATCCTAGCTAGAGCAGGAATCTATTAAGAAACTACAAGACAATAATCAGAATTATGTAAATTATTCTTGAAACAAAAGTTATTTAAGAAGTAAATACAAAAGTGTGAGTATATGATGATAAATAGTCAATCAGATTAAGAATGGTTTATCCATGTATTAGTGTTAGAAATCTTGCATTTGTCATCTCAAAGCATGATAACATGAAATGGAAATAGTTCAATGCTTATACACACAAAATCCAAATATACATGCAACATTAGCTTGACTCACTTCTCTTCATTAAACTTTGTCAAAATTAGTTTTACAAGCATTCAATCTGCTACCAAGAGCCAAGAGCCCCTTTCTTCTTTGCTTTAGCCTCTTTTTCTACAATTTTCAAAGGATAACTACCCAAGACATTTAAATTTATTTCTTAGCAATTTTGATTGTTCAAATTTACATTTTGTCATATACACAAAAGAATATCTTAAATATTTAGATGGTCTCTAGTCTACCTTGAGCTTTATCATCTAAATATTTCACCCACACATCATGTTGGGAAGAAATGCTCATGATGCACCTAAATATCAATTGTTCTAATGTGACTTCATAATTGGGAAATTATTTTGCCATTAGAACCATGCCTCTCTTTTCTGTGGTGAGGTGAGAATTTTTCAAATGAATATATATAGAATGTGTAGAAATGTAATCTTTGAGTACATCCTTAGTAGCTCTTGACATGAGTTTGATGGCAACTCTTTTATTTTGGATGGCTTCCTCTATGTCCCTCCATATTTACTTTGAACTTCTTTGGGCATCCATTACTTCTATGGGAGTGAGATTGCATCATTCAATTACCTTCTCAGCTTATAAGCGTAGGTGTTTGTAGTTGTTGATTGAGTTGGTAACATAAGATATTACCACCCCCAAAATGTATCCTAAATAAGAAATGAATTAAAAATGAATTAAATTTAATTAACATCACTAATTAAGTATTTAGTCAAACCCCTATTTCCCCCTGATTTTTTTTCCGGTTGCACAAGAAACAATGTGGAGTTTAGCATAGAATTCAATGTGGGGTTAATTCAAAATTTTCAAAAGTGGGTAACAATGGAAAAATCCCTCCAATTGCATTTTTATTTTGGTTTTCCTAAAATATCATACCTAAAATATGTTTGCAAATGAAATCTGTGCCTTTTTTTAATCTACCCTGCTTGAGCAAAATCTATGAGCCTATCACTAGATATATGAACAAACCAAATAGGATTTTGTTGAAATCCTCTAAAGAAAATTGATGTTATCGTGATCGATTGGTAAGAATTTGTTTTCCCAATTTTACGTGCCCTAGGTTATATATTTTCAAATTTGTTTTATGTTTTAGAGCTGATTGTAAGTACAAAGGAACATTTTATTGCTTACAAAATATGTGTCGAGCTAAATATATAACATATAAACCAACATTTAATTGTCAACCCGGGAAGGTAGACTTAGAGGAACCAGCACAAGAAATGCAGGGTTGAAGAGGGAGTTTAAAGAATGTCAAACTAATCTCTGAACTGCTAAAAGAAACTTGCTGGGAGAAGCTACTGTACTCCACTCGTTTTGCACTACCCTGTACCAATTTCATAAAACTGTTCTGCACTAATTAAAAATGACCATATGCATGTAAAACAATGGTTGAAAGCAATGCTTACATTTCTGCTACTTATCACTCCACACAACTCAGCAACTTCTATTTCGTAATGCAATAAAACTCTCTATTGCAATCAAATGAAACCTCTCTATTTCATGAGATATCCAGACTAGTTCCTGAATGTTACTGTTACTTCTGCACTATGAAATCGATAAGAAGACTGAACAACTGAAAGATGAAATCGATGGCTGAAAAAGATAACATTTAAACTCGAATCTTGAAAAGATAAACCCTCTGTTGTAATCAAATGAAACTTCTATTTCTGTGCTGAAATCGAATGAAATGCTACTTCTGCTCTATTAAATCGATGAGACAACTGACAATATAAACTGAAATCAAATCTTTGCTGAAAGATGATGCTCAAATCTGAAGATGGAGTCTACTGTAAATGCAATGTATACAGCTCTGTTTCCATCGAAGGGGGCCCTGCCTTCTCTGTCAACAGATTGTTCTTTAAATCAACGCATACTAAAAAATGAATAACTTACAGCAAACTTGCAATGACAGAAGTCGTATCAATGAAACTCTAATTGCTTTATTGAAAATAAGAACAATATGAGTGCTTGGAGATTTGATCTATGTTCCATTATTCTATCTAATCTATGCTCCGTCTATCTCTATTACATCTCTCAAGCATAGCAGCTCTTTATATAACATTTCAGATCTGTTACAATACATGGCTTTGCGCCCTAGATAGGCAAGTGGTTACAAAACGGTTTGGGTCCCCTTTACCCTGCGCCTCTTGATGGGTTAAATATTGATTATATGGGTAACCGAATGCCTCTGCGCCCTTTGTGACAGTACCTCCCAAGATAACCCTTGTAGTCCCTAATAATATGAAGCTCAAGATCCGCCCGCTGCGGGCTACCGGGCTGAAGCTCCTTATCAAAATCAACCGACCTGACATAATACGGCACCCCGAAGTCCTTGGTAACTTTGCGGAACTGATAAGGATGAGCCTTCTGCAGCGAGTAATGGGGTTCTGAATAAGGTAGATAAGTAACCAAAAAGAGAATCAGGATGGGTAAAATCTGTAAGAGGGTGACCAAATTGAAGCCCCCTACGGCCTCATGAGTGCGCCCTATAATAAGCGATTGGTTACATTCCAGCTTCAATGCATAGGGAAGTTGATTGCATTCAGAAATTCACGCAACTGAAATGCGTTTCTGTCAAGGAGACATGCTCTCTGTTCACCTCCTTATGCGTGGGAATAGACACATGTCGCTAATTGTTAAATTTGTTGAAGATTAAATTGGCTTCACTCCATGAGCCATAGCGACTCCTCTCTATTCCACAAAGCACCGTAAAACACTCTTAAAATTGGATGGGATAACAATTAAATAAAATATAATTTAGTCATAATATTGCTCATCCATCGAACAAGAGGCAAGAGACTTTAACAAGTTTTGTGTGGATATAATCGCAGAGATGATAAGATGAACGTGCCATCCACATCCTTCCTTTAATGGTTTTATTATCAATAGCAGTAGCAATGGCTTTATCATGATCGTAGTGATCTTTAAACTTGTATCAGGATCATGTAAAGGTAATATGGCTTTGATGCTTGGCCTTTTGCAAGATTTAAGAAGATCCAGCTGTCCTCATAGTTCGATCTTCCTTTTCACTCCAGATTCCATCAAAGCTTGAGAAAGGAATTCATTTTAAGAGAAGAATGAGCAAAATGTTCATGAAAGAAATCTATAACCTGCAAACAAATGTATCAAATCCAGAGCCCAACAATATGCATCGCAGAGGAACCCTCTACTGCTTAAAAAATTTACATATTTTGTTTTATATCTTACCTTGAACCAAATATGCAAAGTGGTGTCATGTTTTGGATCTTACCCTACTTGAACGAAATATGTGAACTTGCCAACACATTAGCTCTCCAATAAAACCAAATCAGACTGCATTGAAATCCTCTGAGCAAAATCAATGGTGTAGTGATTTGACTGGTAAGCATTTTTTTTCTAGTTTTATGTGCTTAAAAAAATTTGCATTCTTACCCTACTTGAAAAAAATCTTCAAACCCATCAACGGGTCTAAGATCAAACCAAAATTGGTTGCGTTTAAATCTTATGAAAAACAATCATGGTATAGTGATCGATTGACAATATTTATTGTTTTTACTTTTTTTTTCTGTTAATCGACTGGTGTAGTGATGGATTGCTTATTGGATAATTGATTCAATGCATCAAGTCTCTAATCAAACCAAATTGGATCGCTTTGAAATCCTCTGAGCAAAATTGATGGTGCAGTGATATGACTGGTAATAATAAAAAAATCATTTTGTTTTGCTTAAAAAGTTACATTCTTACCCTACTTGAACAAAATCTATGAACCCATCAACAGGTTTGTGATCAAACCTAAATTGATTGCCTTGAAATCTTATGAAAAAAATTGATGGTATAGTGATAGACTAACAATACTTTTTTTTCTTTTTCTTTTTTCTGTTAATCAACTAGTGCAGTAAAGGACCGATTTTCAGCCAATTGATTGTTGTTTTTATTTATATGATAAAATTATACCAATTCCAAGTCTGATATGAAGGATACGACTCTATTTTGGATTCTACCAAGATCAGTATCTCTCCTTTCCTAAATCTTGCACATTTTATTGATGGTAATCCAAGAGTCCCCAAAGCCAATCCATTCTACTTGATTATTCAGTGTTTTGCCCATTCCCCAAGCATAAGAATATATGATATTTCCACCTGGGTCAAAGATAACTCCTCCCCCACCTTCCACCCTTGTAAAATTTTTGTATTTAAGCAGTCTATAAAATTATTTATCATATACTGTATATGTAGAGTAATTAACTTTTCCCTTTATTATTTGTTGTAAAATTAGTTTGGACCATATTTATGTGAATCTAAATGCTTGGTTGGAAGGAGAAAAGAGATTGAAGGCCTTTACCAAAGGTTATAATTTATGTAGTATATATATTATGCCTTTATCAATACTCTATTTTTTCACTCTTCCTTTCCAATTGAGAGATCATGTGTAACATGTGTAGGCCATTCTGGCTTCATTTCATGATTGCAGAATTTTACTTCTTATAAATTTGATCATGTTCAATACAAATTCTTTTATGTTGCCACATAAAGAACGAAAATCATTGCCTCCAGAGGTTGTGGAAGAATCTTTCTGAATACTTTCTGAAGAGGATGTTGAACGAGAAAATAGACAAAAAATGAAGCAACAATTGTCTATACAATGAAAAAAGTCACGAAATTATATAGACTTGCAAAAACTGATTGTTGGAGTGATGATGATGTATCCAACGGTAATGATGTTGAGAACCAACCTAATGATAAGGAAATACCTTTTCAACTCCAAGGTTGTTCAACTCTATAGTATGTTAAGGGCAAGGCTCCAAACTTTGATACAATTGCCCTTCTTAAAGGAGAAAATGGTTTAGAATAAATCATTATCTGCAAATTTATAGATGAGTTACATATAGGAAACATAGAGTTGAAAACGTTGGATCCTTGTGGTGATGATTCAATTCTTTACACTATTAGTACCAATGACACATGGACACATACTATGTATGATATCCTGCCTGTTCAAATGGTGTATGCAGGTGAAAGTGGAAATCTTATGTTGCACCATCCTTCACCTTTTGAAATAAAATAACAATTACCTTCAAGTGGGCTAGATGGAAATCATAAAAAACAGTCAACTGCAGTCATCAAGCGAGGGTTTTATATCAGATCTTGTTCAGATGTGACTCCCCTATTGACTAAAAATTGTCATTTTGTAAAGATTGGTAGAATGAAATTGATTCAAATGGATGGGCTATTGGTAGAAAGAAATTCATTCAAATGGATGGGCTAGATTAGTTTCCTCTACAAAATATGGAACACACAATGCATTTCCATCATAGAGTCATAGTATTGCAGCCCAAACGAGTACATCATCACAATATTCATCTTCTTTCCTACAAAGTTTTCAATCACATAAGGTCTGGAAACACTATACGCAGTGAATCTTATGTGGAAATTCCTTGTTCAAATGAAAGTTTCATGGTTACTTTTGAACTAATTGCAATGCATTTTATACCTCCCGAGATTGTAAAGAAGAAGAATTGTCTAGAGTTCAACATAAAACACTATGAGAATCTTAAGGAGGAAATTTTCTATACATGGCCAACATTTCCTAATAGATATCAGCCAACTTCAAGCTCAAGTGATCAAACTTGACCTCTTGGTAAATGGAGAATGGGACCAAGATTTAGATTTTGCTATTTGTATAATAGCTTACAACCTCATGTACAAGTACACTTTTCATGGGATTCGCACCAATGGGAACCTGTCCATTAGTGCTATGGAATAGGGACGAGGACTAGTGTACCCCATTTAGATTTGTAAACATGTTTCCTTTCATTTATAAATTTTTATATTGTTTGGTGTAATATGTATGGTGAATTATATCATTTAGTATATATGAATTAATTATTTATTGCATTCAATTGTTTTGGTATTTTAATGTTATGTTATCAATGGCTTTTCTTTTCCATGAAATTTGAATGTTTGAAACAATGATATACATTTTGTAGCTTGTGGGCTATTGAGAAGATGGAGTTGTACTGTCCTAAAAGATACTCATTTTAGTCTTCTATAATCATCAAAACATGCCCTGTTCATGTCTGCACTAACAAAAAACATAAAGTAGAACTTTCAGAAAACAAAAACCATACAAAAGTGGTATTTTCTTCATCTTTATGGGGAAACCCATCTAAAATTAACTTTGGACTGGTCTAAATTGTTTTTCTCCCTTCTTAGTATTTAGTTATGTAGACAATATTTCCTTTTAATAGTTACCTGAAGTGCAAATTATATGTATATGAAATCTAGTTCTATACGTTAGTAGCTACTCCAAGATCAAATGTGTTGATCATTTTGGAATTTCAGTCTGTTAAAGAAGCTTGGGGTCTTCTGATAGACCAAATTAGAGATTGTTGAAGAATGTATTACATTTATGCTTGAAATATGATATGATTTTTTCTCTGAGGAAAAAATTGAATAGTTGTTTACCTTTTTTAATCCAAGGACTAAACTCACATTATTTAATCAAACACGGCCATAAAAACATTCTTCATGTGCTAGTAAGAATGTTACATCATCAAAATGAATGATTCAAGTTGAACATGATGTGTTTTAACATTCACCACAACTCCACTATTTAATATTTTCAATTTTATGCTAAAAATTGCTATTGTGAAAAAATATTGAAAATCTACCCTACTTTACCAAAATTCACACATAGGGTTCAATATTCCGCTTACTTGAGTGATTCAAATTGGAAAATGTGAGTTTTATTATTCTCTGTTCTTTTATATTTTCTTTTCATACTTGCAAATACCATAAATTTTGGCTAAGTAATTGTAATTGACAAAAATCAATAATTAATGGAAAACTAGCTCAAATGGCTATGGGAAAATGAGATCCATTTCCTTAATGAAAGAGAGAGAATTATTCTGAAATCACCATCCTGTAGGTGGATGACTAATGCACTTGAATATAGTCTCAATTTCGGGAAAAAAACTTTGGTCAAGAATATATTGCCCTACCAAAAACAACCACTCAACCTATTTTGCACCTAAAACAGGCCTAAATGACCTTAGGCAAATGCCCACAATTTCTCACCTGTTATGGATAAAAAAAATTATGAGTGCATTATATTTCAGGAGGATGATTTACGAAGTTGACTATTGGCTCATTCTTGATAAAAAGTCTATGTCCAAGAAAATATTGGCTTTCCAAAATAACCAATCAACCTGTATTGCACCACGCAGAAAATTTCCTCCATTAGCAAAATTTGGTAAGTATTGAAAAAGTTGTCCCAAGTGGACTTGGGAAAATGGTCGCCATTTCATACCCGAGAAAGAGAAATTTGTGATGAAGGCACCATCATGCAGGTGGATGATTAATGCACTTCACCATTAAATCAATTTTTATAAACAATCTCTGGAAAAGAATATATTGGCCTCGCCAAAACAGCCATTTAGCCTATTTTGCACCTAAACATGGCCTAAATGGCCTTAGGAAAATGCCCACCATTTCTCATCGGTGAGGGATAAAATTATTTTGAAAACATAAGCTTGCAATTGGATGATTTATGCACTTGACCATTGGATCATTTTTGGAAAAAGGTCTAAGGTTAAGAAAATATTGGCTTGCCAAAACAACCACTCGGCCTGTTTTGCACCATGCCAAAAATGCCCTCATGGGTAAAATTTGATAAGTATTGAAAATATGGTTCAAGTGTCCTTTGGGAAATGCCTGCCATTTCCTACCTGAGAGAGAGAGAAAGTTGTGATGAAGGCACCATCATACAAGTGAATGACTAATGCACTTCACCATTAACTCAATTTTTATAAACTGTATCTGGTAAAGAATATCTTGGTCTACCAAAACAACCTTTCAACATGTTTTGCACCTAGATATGGCCTAAATGGCCTTAGGAAAATGCCAACCAATTCTCACCAGCGACGGATAAAATTATTTTGAAAACATAAGCTTTTAGGTGGATTCAATTTATTCACTTTACCATTGGATCATTTTTGAAAAAATGCATAAGGTTAAGAAAATATTGGCCTACCAAAACAACCACTCAGCCTATTTTGCACCATGCCAGAAAATGCACCCATTGGAAAAAATTGATGAGTGTTGAAACCTGGTTCAAGTAGCCTTGGGAAAATGCCTGCCATTTCCTACCCGAGAGAGAGAAAGTTGTTATGAAGTCAGCATCATGCAGGTGGATGTTTAATTCACTTCACCATTGACTCAATTTTTATAAAAAGTACCCGGTAAAGAATATATTGGCCTTCCAAAACATCCATTTAGCCTGTTTTTCACCTAAATATGACCTAAATGGCCTTAGGAAAATGTTAGCCATATCTCACCAAGGAGGGATAAAATTATTTTGAAAACATAAGCTTGCATGTGGATGATTTATGGACTTGACCATTGGATCTGTTTTGGGAAGAAGTATATGATTAAGAAAACATTGACCTACCAAAATAGCCACTCAGCATGTTTTGCACCATGCCAGAAACTTGCCCTCATTGGTAAAATTTGATAAGTATTGCAAATATGGTTCAAGTGGCCTTGGGAAAATTCCCACCATTTCCAATTTGAGAGGGATAAAGTTGTGATGAAGGCACCATCATGTAGGTGGATAATCAATGCATTTCACCATTGACTCAATATTTATAAATAGTCTATGGTAAAGAATATATTGGCCTTCCAAAACATCCTTTCATCTTGTTTTGCACCTAATATGGCCTAACTAGACTTAAGAAAATACCCACCATTTCTCACCAGTGTGGGATAAAATTATTCTGAAAACATAAGATTCCAGGTGGGTGATTTATGCACTTGACCACTGGATCATTTTTGGAAAAAGGTCTAAAGTTAAGAAAATGTTGGCCTAGAAAAACAACCACTCATCCTGTTTTGCACCATGTCAGAAAATGTCCTCGGTAAAATTTGATAAGTATTGAAATAATGGTTCAAGTGGCCTTGGGAAAATGACCACCATTTCCTACCTAAGAGAGATAAAGTCGTGATGAAGGCACCATCATGCAGATGGATGATAAATGCACTTAACCATTGACTCAATTTTTATAAACAATCTCTAGTAAAGAATATGTTGGCCTTCCAAAATAGCCTTTAAGTTTGTTTTGCACCTAATATGGCCTAAATGGCCTTAAGAAAATGCCCACCATTTATCATAAGTGAGGATAAAATTATTCTGAAAACATAAGCTTGCAGGTGGATGATTTATGAACTTAACCATTGGATCATTTTTGGAAAAAATTCTAAGGTTATTAAAATATTGGCCCGCCAAAACAACCACTCATCCAGTTTTGCACCATGCAAAAAATGTCCTCATTGGTAGAATTTGATAAGTATTGAAAATCTGGTTCAAGTGGCCTTGGAAAAATGCATGTCATTTGCTACCTGAGAGAGAGAAAGTTGTGATGAAGGCACCATCATACAGGTGGATGATTAATGCACTTCACCATTGACTCAATTTTTATGTATAGCATGAGTGGGCCTAATGGTTAAAAGCATGTGTTTCCTCTTAGGAGGTCATAGGTTCAAATCCAAAGGGGGGTAGTGTATGTACATCTTTGTAGACTTTAGCAGTTAAATCACTATGCATAGGGGGGTCCCTTGTCCGACAAATAGGGGGTCTCATACACCAAATTGGTGTCTCGCTTGGTGGTGACCATAAAAATAGATTATTATTATTATTATTATCATATTGGCCTACCCAAAAAATATTTCAGCATGTTTTGCACCTAAATATGGCATAAATGGCCTTAGGAAAATTCCCACCATTTCTCACCAGTGAGGGATAAAATTATTCTTAAAACATAAGCTTGCAGGTGGATTATTTATGCACTTGACAATTGGATCATTTTTGGAAAAAAATATAAGGCTAAGAAAATATTGGCCTGCCAAAACAACCACTCAACCTATTTTTCACCATGCCAGAAAATGCTCTCCTTGGTAAAATTTGATAAGTATTGAAAATCTAGTTCAAGTGACCTTGGGAAAATGCTCACCATTTCCAACCTCAGAGAGATAAATTTGTTATGAAGGCACCAACATGCAGGTGGATGATTAATGCACTTCATCATTTACTCATTTTTTATAAAAAATATCTAGTAAGGATATATTGGCTTTCCAAAACAACCGTTAACCCTATTTTGCACCTAAATATGGCCTAAATGTCCTTAGGAAAATGTCTGCCATTTCTCACCTATGAGGGACAAAATTATTCTGAAAACATAACCTTGTAGGTGGATGATTTATTCACTTGAACATTGGATCTTTTTTGGAAAAAATTCTATGGTCAAGAAAATATTGGCCTGTCAAAACAACCACTCAACTTGTTTTGCACCATGCCAGAAAATGCCCTCATTGGTAAAATTTGATAATTATTGAAAATATCGTTCAGGTGGCCTTGGGAAAATTCCTGCCATTTTCTACCCAAGAGAGAAAAATTTGTGATGAAGGAACCATCATGTAGATGGATGATTAATGCACTTCACCATTGACTCAAGTTTTATAAACAATCTCTAGTAAAGAATATATTGGCCTTCCAAAGCAGACTTTCAACCTGTTTTACACCTAAATATGGCCTAAATGGCATTAATAAAATGCCCACCATTTCTCACTAGTGAGGGATAAAATTATTCTGAAAACATAAGCTTGTAGTTGGATGATTTATGCACTTGACCACACAAGTAAATTTGAACCCAAAATCTTATGTTTGTCTAAATTTTGACAAGACTCAGTCTAACATCCGGCAAGGTGGACTATTTTTAAACGTCAGTAGAATTATGTCAGATATCCAACAACCCAAACAATACATCATAAATATATCAACAATTAGTCACATGGCTGACAGGTAAATCCAATGATAACCCGTCGAATGTGTGACACATATATCATCGATTAACCGACATTAATTTCTAAGATTATCATCGAAAATGCAACAACATAAGTGTCGATTAACAAACAACATAATCCAACCATAGTGTCGGTTGTATGGAAGCCTCCTCGGATATAGAACCTCTATCCGACACACAAATCATTTATTAACTGACATCTAGTTCCACCACTTTCACCAGAAATACAACGAGAGAAGTTTCGATTAACTGACAACTTAATCCACCCATAGTGTCAGTTAACCAACACATAGTCATGGGAAATCCAATAACTTACTGACATACATATCCACAAAAATATGACGACGTTTCCATCGATTGTATGGAAGCCTCATTGGATATAGAATTTATGTCATCGGAAATGAGACGAGTATGAGTAGTTTGAAAACAAATTGATGGGTAGGGTCCTCTCTCAAATGGATCTTAGATTAGAGTCTATCATGTGTCATCATGTCATGTGTCTCAATACATAAGTCTCCAAGTCACATGTTTCAATGTCAAATGTCCTACTATCCTATGTTTTTCTATAGTTTTGTATATTTAAATGTTCAAAATTATTTTACTAGGTTTTATATTTTTGTCTAGTAAGTTTTGTGATGGCTACATGTTCTGTCTCATATTAAGTATGGGATAAGTGCAACGTTCCATCATGCTATCTATTTTCCAATATGTTTCTTAGTGGAACTAGATTTCATAATTATGAGGGGTTTTTTTCCTCATGTTTGACTTATTGTGTCTATAGGACTCTGGGTTCATTATGGATTTACTGTCATCATCGTCTTTCTTTATACCTTTCCATACTTGTCCATTTCCACTCAAAAAAATAGTTTTTCCATATTAACTTGTATCACTGATCTTCCTTTGCTTCTAAAATATCAAAATAAAACACATCAAACAACTCATTATTTAGATTACATCATTCTATTATTACATATGCTTAAACAAATTTATACTTGTGCATAATCATTTCCCATTATTACAATAGGACCCTTATTATTATTATTATTATTATTATTATTATTTTCTAATAGGTTCAATATCCTACTCACGATCATATTATCAATTGTGATGTTTTTCATTCAAAGCATGTTTACACTTTCTCAAGTTTCCTTTTTCTTTTAAATGTAAGGGATACATTCCTCATGGAAACAATTAAAACCTATATGCTTAGGTTATACTTGATGATCTTCGATCTCCAAGTCATATAACCATGTTTATGAATCAATCATTAGTTTAATCTAACAATGGTTACTTATTCCATCGAACTTCTTTAAGGCGTAAAATCCATTAAATCAATTCAATCACCACCTTACCCTGTGAAGTTTCATATTATGTCACATAAGGGAAACAATGGTATGTTTATTTATCATGCAAAAGATACCACATAAATGATAGTTCCTTATTCTCTCTCACTCAACGCTAGGATAATTTCCCATAGTTTATCCTAAGGAAAGGATATTGATGTTTATCCATCTTAACTCAAATTTGTACAAATTTTATTTTCTAAACACCTATGGCTTTATGCATATTGTTTTAATCTTTTTCAATTATTTGAATTTCACGAAACATATTCAAAATAGTTTTAATTTGAGCACAATGAGCACAATAAAAAATCATGAACATTGAGCCATGCAAAGTCAACTATAACTGGAAGAATACGTTTCACTATATATGATTTATTTAAATAATAATTAAAAATAAGAAAGATTTATTATTAATTAATAATCATGAAAGTGCACATTTTCATCATTTGTTATATTCATGATATAATTCTCCATAATATTCAATTATCTAACAAATAAAGTTGGGAGAATGTCTATAATATGCTTGTCCAAATAGTATATTCTCATCCTTTTCTTGGATTTAAAGTAAGATTCATTTTATTCATTAGTGCCAATTTTTTACATCTAATTCAAGTTTCACACAGTTCAACATCAATGCTTTTAGTGCACATACTTGTTACAAATTTTAGATGTTCACTTTTGCATTCAACACGTTGGTAGGTTTTAGCATCATTTTAACTCTTCCATGGATAAGGTTGTAGCTGGTAAGCATGTGCCTCATATGTTAAGAACATCCACCGTGGTTGTCATAGAGAAAACTAATATAATAGGGAAGGGATGATTGTCCATATACTGCATGCCCATGGCACTACCCCTAACACTAGCTACAGTTAGGAAGGTTCGATATTTCTAACCCTAATATTTCTTGTACCAAATACATTAATTAAACAATGCCACTTATATGCCTTTAACACAAAATCTATGTGGGTATGCATTAGATGGCAGAAAAGGAAAGCATATCCATCATGAAATGGATTGATATAATATACTTGTCAAATAATTTAAAGCAATAATATCTCAACCAAGGGCTTAGGAAAATGATAACTGAGACACCTTCATAAAGGTCACAGAGAATCAAAATGTGTAGAGAAGGCCCTCATAAACTAGACTAGAGTCATAGGAAAAGTACAATTTTGAAGTGGAACTCTGCTCATAAAGAGAGTTCATATGTTTGCACACCAAAGGATGTTTTAGTCATAGCTTGTTCTACTTTACCATATATCTTATGATAACTAAGTATGAATTTCAGAGAAGTATGATATTTCATCATATTGATGACATCTTGTCATTCAAAATCCATAAGATGTTGGAAAATAATCGTGGTAAGCCCAACTCTACCACCGGTTGTTTGCATCTTGATCTAAATCAAGAGACCTATTGCATGTGCATACTCTAAGCTTATGGAGAAAGCATTTTCCAATATGTGAGCCTTGCATATCTTTCGTTTTCGACAAGGTAGAAAATGTTAGCTACAACGAAAAACACAATAACCATGGACATTTACAAAAAAAATCTACTATGACAACCAAGATCCTATGTTCCTCCTGAATGCTTAGGATAAAATTTTCAGTAATTTATAGTTTGTACAATTTATTCTATCTAGATTTGTTCAATCTTAATCCAAAAATAACCTAACATGTTAAGAATGGTTAATGCATTAAAACATAGTTAACTATAAGATTGGATAAAATGCACCAAAATAGTTTTCTTGGTTGAGCACTGTTAGCACTCATATTTTATCCCTGGTTGTGGGAGGATAAGTCCAAGGTAACCACAAAACCAACCTTTAGGAGGAAATTTGGCTTCTTTCCTACTAGAGAGGGATCTCTCAATAGATAAACACAAAGGCCAAATATATTAAAAATAAACAGATTTTAATGGGAATAATGGCTTAAACAATTAATCATTGGGCATGGAGTCAAATATGAAAAATAATTAATGATAGTGCTTTGCAAAGGAATTCTTAACAGAGGCAGGAAATTCACTCTTTTATAGTCAAAATGTTGGTTGTCTGGTGATAAGGAAGAATAAGAAACAATCCATTAATACGGGCATCTAGAGATGAATCCAATATTAACTTTAGTGGAAAAATATTGCGGATGCTTGAAATCAAAGAATCATATGATAAACCTATGAATTTTGATTCAATATACACTTATCCAAGCATGAAAAGATAACAGAAAGGAAAGATAAACATGAAACACATTCACATACAGGAAAGAAAGTACATATTGTAAAATTAATAACAAAAGAATCTCTGGTAGAAAACCTGCTTGGATCTGTAATATTTTTATTAATCTTGAAGCTCTCTTACAAAAATTAGCTCTTGCTCATGGGTTCCAACCCTCAATATATTACATTTCAAGGTAGTGCTTAAATATAACAAAACTGCTCCTTGAGCTAATAATTGTTTACACACTAAAAATAGGCATGTGTAATTGCCTTATTACATCTTTCAACTATCTTCTAACAAACTAATATTTAAATATCTATTACATTGTTTCAAAACGAAATTGGTCTTCTACGTGACTCGGGCCTTAAGATGAAATCTTTACTGATGTAGTTTATATTTCATCTTGCCAAATTTCTCTATTATCTTCCACTGGTCTCCAGATGGAAACTCCAAATTGGTCATCTCTCTTGGAAGTACTCTCATTTCTACATGGTCCACATAGGCTATAGGTGGAAACTTCCCACCAATTGTTTTGAACATGTTCACCAATTCAAAATCCATTATTAGCTTGTCAATAATGATTTTTCATGACAAAGATTGAGTCATGTATTTAAATTTTCTGTGATCCAATCTAGATTTGACTAGTAATTCTTGATACTCAGCTTGAGACATAAATTTGCCATTTTCTTCCCAAAAAGAAGGCGGTCCTTTTTTAAACAAGGGCACAAATGAATCTTTGAAAGTTTTAATTTGATGTAGCATTATATCAATTTTCACTTGCACTATTTCTATGTGCCAATGCTTTCCTACCACATTTCTAGCCCAAGTAATGGTTGTAATTTTATCTTTGATTCCAATCGTCCTTGATTCCTCTTCAGACAAAGTATTAAGGAAATTTATTGTATTTTTAGTTGTGTCAATTGGTTTCATGTTCAATGCCTCTTTCACAGATGTATAGCTCTACATAGCAGGATTTATCACCGTCTCTTTATCCTGTATGAAATTTAAGTAAGGTATGATCTTAGTGGCTTCTGAGATCAACATATCCCGAAGGAGAGGTCTATCTCCTTGTACTGGTAACTAACCTGTTAGCTGCTTCATTAATTTCTCATTTTTATCAATCAATTCTTTACTTTTTCTTTCCAATGTTTTCCTCTCTTCTTCTTTCTTCTTAACTGCATCAACCAAATTCCGATTCATACTTTTTAAACCAATTATTTCTATGTCTCTTAGACTCACCCGTGACATAGCCTATACAATAGATTCAGTATTTGTTTTTGCAGCAAGATGGACTATTTGTACTTCATCTTCCTTGTTTTTGTCTTCTTTTTCCTTTCCTAAAATCAACAGATTTTCATTCTGAACATCTATCTTTGCAATTAATAAACCGCTCTCTTTTTTCCATTGATTTTTCTCTTCATTAAGCTTCAATAGCTTTTCCTTACTATCATTCAGCTCTTGAGCTAGCAATTCTTTCTGTTTTTCTAATTATGTTAATTCAGAAGCCTAAATTAACTAGGTTGCAGGGATTTTCAACTTATTTTTTAACAACTGGATGGTGTTTTCTTTCTCAACTAAAATATTCTATGTTACCTCTCCTTTATCAGCTTCATTATCTATGGTCAGCAAATATCCCTGCATCTTCTTTATTCGTTGTTGGTGCACTTTATTTTCCACCTTCTCCTGTCTCAGTTGATTTTCTATTTTGGACATTGTGGATTGCAGTTTGGATACTTTTAGAGTAGCTTTCATCAATTCACTATAAATTACTTCCCATTCTAATTATGTAAGTGAATCATATCGGGCACTGGGACAAACTTCAAGTTTAATATCATCTCGGTTATTATGTTCCTAGTAGAACTGCTAAATTTAATGGATTTCTGGTATGATCTTTAACACTAACTGTTGAGACCTCTTTGCTTGATTTATTCCTGACTTCTAAGTATAGTTTCAAGGATCATTTTGAAGTAATATCCCTTTCTTTCTTATACCTGTCATACAAGTAAGCTTTGGATTTGAATTTATCACTTGATGCTTCTTGTACCTCTGAAAACTCATATTCATGTACTTCAAAAGCTAGGCCTCTGATCTTTTTTTTTCCTTTTCTTAATTTCAGCTTCAACTACCTCTACCAATTCTCCTTTAGTTTCAATCCTTTTTCTTTTAGATGTTTATGAATTTTCTTATTCTTCTGTCTCCATGGCCTCTGATTGAGTTATTTTTCCTGACATTTTTACTTTGCTTGGGGTGGGAATTATTATAGTGGTTGATTTCATTATAGGAAATGGATTTTCTTGCAAATCCTCTGCATCCTGCATATGTGTTTGATATTCCATCCAATTAGCTCTTTCAGCTAATCCTTCCACTACCTGATGTCTAAATGCCTTGTTCTTGTTCAATTGCCTCCTTTGTGAAATAACATGGTGTGGGTCATAATTGATTGCAATAGTTGTCTTAACATTCATCTCCTGACCACAAGGAGTGCAAATTTATTCTTGATAATGAATGGACAAACTACCCATGGAAACATAATCTTAGAGGCCTTCTTAAAACTGATAAAATGCTCATTCTCCACAATTAGCTCCCATCTTATCACTAGTACAAAATGAGGAATTAGCTACTAGGTGACCAAAAATTCTAGTCACAACAGGTTTTTCAAGTGATTTACTACTAAATATCAACAATTTTGATTGACCCAACTATAAATGACTAAAATTAATGACTAATTTAGCACCAGTTAACAAATATGACTAGATAATAAGTGACAGAGTTAAAAATGACTAACATAAATGACTAATTTAGTCACGTCATAAAAAATGACTAGCTACAAGAATATGAATTAGTCATTATGTTAGTCAATTTTAATTGTGTCATGGAAAATTGCAAATATGACAATGAAGTGTAAAATTTGTAAATTGTCTACCTTCTATTAGTAATATTGGTGCCATGCACCTCGATCTTCAGAGATCCAACAAAGCAATTGAACGAATTTTCTCTTGACCATCTTTATCCTTGCTGCACGATTGAAGAAAACCCAGTTAACCACATTCCAAAGGAAAATTAGGTTCCTACGTCAATTACGAATTAGGTACTAGAACATGTACCATATCGATACCTAGCTAGAAGCATCATAGCCCTACATCCCCTCGAGAACCGACTATTCGAATGCACCTCATCCATGTAGACTTGCCAAATGCATCCAATGCATGGCAAAAAAACACGTCAACTTCATATATGTGGGTTGAAGGTATCGTTCAACCCCAGCTAGTACTCCCCTATTTTTGCACTCGATACACTATTTTTGCAGATGATAGGTCAGTTCAGGATCTCATAGTGACCAGTTGAAGCGCTTCAAAGGTATGGTTCTTTTCGCTCAAATCGTGTTCATCACTCCAATCAATAACCAGTTGTTATGGCTTTTTATAGGTCTCAATGCTGCCGAAGTTATTGCTTCCACTTTACATTTGTGATTATCACCATCTCCAGCCTATGAGCTCATAACCATATGCATTTTGAGATTTCAGCCTAGGAAAAGCATGAGCACACTCCTGCAATGCCACTATTTGCAAAGGTCACTGGTTTTTGCACATCAACATTCCTCACACGCTCCAAAAAAAAACTAAAGCAGACATTAGAAGAAGTGATTAAAATTTGCAAGGAGGTTTACTTGTTGCAGATGTCATTATAGACCAAGTGTCGAACGATACCTTCAACCCACAGATCCGAAGTTGATGTGTTTTTTTTTTCCATGCATTGGATGCATTTTGTAAGTCTATGTGTAGGCGCATTCGAATGGTTGGTTCTCGAGGGGATGTAGGGCCCTCATCTGTGGCTATCATTGGTCGTCGTCCCGGAGAGTATCGATCAGAGTTGATGATTTGGCTGAAAAGTGGCGACGACGACTGGTTTCCGAGCCAAATCGTCAAATCCATAAGCTACTCCATTTATAAAAATGAACAACTTATATGATAATTATTAAAAAAATATAATATATAACCAATTAACATAATTTATATAATAAAACAAAAAAAATCTATTAAATTTATATAATAAAATAATAAAATAAAAAAAAATAAAAAAAAATCTATATAATTTATATAATAAAATAAAAATAAAAACAAAAAAAAATCTATATAATTTATATAAAAAAATAATACAAATAAAACAAAAAATAATATAAAAAAACAAAAAAAATCTATTTACATTTGCAGCAAGAATCAACTCTTAACCCAACAGCTCTCCACCCACCTCAGTTACTTTCCCTTTCACGCTCCCCTCAAGGAAAAGGAAAAAGGGAATGAGAGATTTTAATGCTTCCATGCCTCTGTTTGAACGGTAGCTTGTTTTATACGCCTCTTCTCCTTTTTTTTTTGCTAGTGCCACTTACTTACCCTCCTTATGGTAGTCTCCCAATCCTTCCTTGTTCTAAAAAAAATTATAATCAAATAAAATTTGACGTTATTATTGGCAGGTGTTGGTTAGTTCTAATTTTGGCTTGTTCTATGATATCTCACTTTCAATCAGCCATCGACAGCATGCCTCGTTTCCGAATAACCAAACCCACTGGATAGTGTGTTTCAAAGCAGGTATTGAAGTCTTCATGCCTATGTGTGCTTGTCATTTCACCTTTAGGGACAATTGATCACTACACAGTGCTATTGTTGCTCATTGCAGTCCTCAAAGGATGTGGAGATAACATGTTTGATGTTCCTATTCTTGAGGATGCAAGGAAAGTGTTTGACAATATACCTGAATGGAATGTGGTTTTGAGGAGCAATATGATTACAGGTTATGCTCTGAATGGGAAATATGAAGAGGCTCTCAAGCGTTTGAATCAATTTCTCATACTTCTCTGACTCCTTCCATGTGCATTTTGCAAGAATTCGACAGTTTATAATGGATATTTTAAGAATATTGGTTAGGAATATTTTCCATTCGCTTGAATGCAAAGTTTGAAGGGGTGGCAGATCCAGAACTCAATTCATATGGAAGATTGCGGTCGAACTATTTGCTGGGATAGAATGACTCTAAGAAGGAATTTGTAGTTAGTCTAAGTCTGGATTCCAAAACCTGGGTGACTTAGGATATTTAGAAAGATCAGATTGATGGAGATTCTATAGTGTTGGCGTTGGTTTTTAAGAAAAGAATCTACTACCTTCATTAGCGAATTTGGTTGGGTGGCTTGGGTGAGTGAAACTCGAGGTGGGTGAAACTTCATTGTCTTTCTTGGGTTAGTCAAACTATATCCCTCTGTATTCTCCGACTGCGTCCATGTGCATTTTGTAGGAATTCAATGGTTTATACTGGATATTTAAAGAATAGAAACTTTGCAAACCCTGATTTTATTTATTGAATCCTTGGCACTCGTCTTGTAAGGATTTTCCTTTGGAATTGCAATAAATTACGAATATCAGGTATGCAAACCCTGGTTATGTTTAAATGATTTTATATTTTACCTAGACTTTCCTGGTCGAGGCTTTGATTATCTCCAATCATAATATTGTCTGCCTGAATGACGCAATTTCCAGTTTGCTGAATTTTTCATAAATGAGAGGATGTGGACACATACTCAGTGGAGTGTGGTATGCGGACACATGACCTTCAACTGAGTTCAAGAATGAGAGGATGACATATAGGTGGAGTTAGTCAATGATGCCACTTACCAAGTGATTGGAGTGGGATCTATCTCATTCCACATGCGTGATCAAGTGATGTTCTTGATCTAGATGATGTCTTTTATGTTATTGGTTTAACAATGAATCTTTTTTTAGTTTTAGCCATGAAAAATCTTAGACGCGTGGCTTCTACAAAAAAAGGCACCCAGAAATGTAGATAATTCATGATTGATTCTACAAAATACCACCATAGGCTACCCAAAAAGGTGCCCAGAAATGCATAAATTGTCCTATCACCAGCAAGAAATTTACATGTGGACACCCATGCAAAATGGTAGGTAACAAAGTGAAGCAACTAAAGCTCACATCTCTGTCTAGAGCTGCATGAAAAATTATATTTTAACTTTTAGAAATGAATAATGCTCGTCCTTCTCCACAAGGATTGGGATTCCCATTACAAACGCCATAAAAAAACCCCAAACAATTGACCTTTTTATGCTGAGAGCTCCAATCTGTCTTGGAGGTTTTATTTCTTGTGGCACTTTAAAAAAGTCATAAACAAACTGAATTTTATAGAAAACCTGAAGAAGTGTAATAGTTTCATCTTGGAAGAGCATGGTGTTCCTAGCAGTTCACAATGCCAAAGATGACACTGTGGAGAGTTATTTATGATCGGTTACCTCTAACTCTTCAAGCCAATTCTTTAGCCCTTCTGCTAGTGATCCACCCCAGTCCAGTTTCCTTTCCCTTCCTGTCAATGTACCAACAACATCCCTCACATTTCTTCCAAAGTGACAATCCATCAACTACTGGTAGATTATCTCTCCATCATTCCAACATAGAACATTGTAGCCTGGACCTTGCCTTGAACATCACTGCAGAACCTCCCAAGTTAAGGATTTAATAGACATTGCAAGCCACATAAATATTTGATTTTTCATCTGAGGTTTTAACTTCCATATAGGTTTCCACCACCAGCACACCTCCTCTTCTTCATCGTCCAAAAATATAGCTATATAGCCAAGTCAAGCTGTGCAATCACCATTTATAGGATTTTTGGACCAGATTAATACATCTTCAGGTTTAAGTCTGATTGAGCTATTCAACAGCCTTTGAGTAAAACAATTATATTGTATAGCTTCTACTCCTTCTAGTTCCAAGCTATTTGCACTCCATCTTTGATGCCACAAAGAGTGGATCAAGTTTGTCAGCAAAGTAAAAATGCAATGTTTCCTTAAATGAAGGATTTGTTTTTCTGGTAGTTTGAGATGGCCTTCATAGCCTATTCAAGGATCTAATCCTATCCTGCCTTTTGCTCCATTTCATATCTTCCAAAACAACCATCGACTCAACAAATGAAAGGAGAGTACCAGGGATTTCCACATAACTGAAGCATTTATAACATTCATGACAATAAGCCTTATTTAGTCTTCCAATGTTGAGGGTTCAATATATTTATGGGTCATAACTCGATTCCACAAGACTTTATATTTAAGCAATCTCCAAATACTTTTTGTGGCCAAAGCCTTTCCAAAATGATGCATAAATTTCAATCCTCAACCCCCAAAAGATTTAGGTTGGGCGATTCTCTGCCATTTCATCAATAGGATCCCCTCCTTTTCCTTCTTGATTTATCATAAAAATTTAAAACATTTTATTCTTATTTTCTCTAGGATCCCAACATGGATGCATGTCATTGAGTGCCAATAAATGGGTGTTTCTTCCAAGATTGATTTGATTAATGTTAATCTACCTCCAATAGATAACCAATGGGAGCACCATTTAAATATGCTCCTCTCAATCTTTTGAAAACGTCACTTCCAGTGCCTAAACCCATGATCATTAGGCTTAAGAAAAAAACCCAAATATCTCAACCCTTGATTAAAATATATGATCTTGAAGGGAAGCCTTTGTGAGATTTCCCTATCTACCCTTCTGCATATCTCATTAAAGGAAATAAATGATGTTTGATTATTAAATTTCCATCTCTGAAGCCACACCATATAGCTAGATTGATTCCATGATTTTGTCTTATTCTCAAATAGAACCATGCCTAAATAATTGAACATCATCAACAAATAAAAGATGAGTTAGAATAAGAACCCTACCAATTTTAATCCACTTCAATGATCTAGAGCTTCCAAGTGTTCCCAAAATCTTGCCGAGACCTTGGGAAGAGCAATGGAGACAAAAGACACCCCAGTCTCTACCTTCTAGAGGGTTTAACATAGTGTATAGCTGATCTCCCAATCCAATTAACTAATGACAAACAAAATCTAAAGAATACTGGTTAACCCTATTGTAGGTCTTAGACAAGTCAAATTTTATAACCATTGTTGGCATATTTCTGACTTTAATAGAGTGAAGTCCTTCGTGAGCCGCCCCTACTACATCAGGCATCTACTTGTTACTTAAGAACCCAAACTATTATTGGGAGATGACCTTTAAGAGTACACATTTCAATGTACTTGCAATGACCTTTGACTTTTGAGATTAGTTTGTAGATGATGTTACATAAAGAATTTGGCCTCTGAGTCTTCAAAAGATGTAGATATTTCCTCTTTCAGATTAATTTCAAAAAAATTGAGTTAAGGGATCCTAGAATCTTCTTTGAAATACTTATTCTTCAACTACGAAGACAAGATCCAAGATCCTCTAAAGATCATAGAAACTTAGAAAAAATTCTATAGTACAACCATTAGGACCTAGAGTTTTATCTTTTTGAAAAGAGTGTAAGACTTGTTTAATCTCTTCCTTCCCTACTTCAACCAACTATCAACACTTCATTAACATCCTAATCCACAAACCTAGAAAATTAGGATGAAATCCTAACTAAATCTGCAATATTTACCCTCAAAGCTCCTTATATAGAATCTGAAAATATTTCACTTCTATTGATGCAATGTCCTGAAATGTGTTTGCCTTGCTAGCATTTTTCCTTTACATTTCCTAGATAGTATTGATGTTCCTTTGAATTTTTGTGTTTTTTTTAAAGAACTTAGTTTTGATGCCCCATCTTTTCAATTTCCTAGATAGTATTGATGACCCATCTAGCTTGTCTTCAAATCTAATATTGGTTGTTGTCATAACTAGATCTCAACAAAATAACTGTTATATGCTTATTCCTTCAAGCACCCACCAAGATCTACTGCTGTAGATGTTAGATTTGATCTCTTTTTAGAGTGTAAGCTTGGATACCATGTTAAATTTTACTTATTCCAGACCTACACAAATATTTCCTAGTGAATTCCTTATTGAAAATTAAGTTTTACAACTCAATGAATAATTTGTAATGTTGAAATATCTTAACATATTTTTATAGTGGAAGCAAAATATAAGAAAGTAGATCTAAACTCTTGCACATTTTTTTCCATTCAAATAATCTTTTCATACAATAATTTCCAACCTTATAAGGGCTCCCTTCTTGGGAAAATGACCTTGAGAAAATACACAGCAAATATGACAAATTCTGCCCCTCATAAGACAAGATTTACTTGCCCCAGAAAACTTAAGCAAAAACCCAACAAAAATATGCTTTTTCTGCTACCCTGTACAACCCCCTCTATGGACTGCACTGTCAATATCAATCCATACGACTATATGGATGTGTACCCTTTGTACAACTATATTGAAACCATGTAGTGACTGATCCATATGACTATACGACATGTACGCCTGCCTTTGGTGCTCAATTGTGCCTTTACCTGACTGGTATAGTTTCCTATTCCTTCCACAGCTTCTATGTAGTCTCATCATATGTCATGATTACTGGTTTTTCCCAGGATGTGTGTTTGATTTGTGTCTTTTACAGTGTTTAATCAAATGCAACCATCAAGTGAAAATCCCAACATGGTTACTATCATGAGCTGCTTCTAGAATCCGACCGCTTAGGAAGATATGCAACAAAGCAAGGGAAGATGAAAAATGAGTATATAAGTACAGATGGATTGAATTATGATGTTTCCATGGGAACAATTGTCATAGACATGTATAAATGGCCCTTAAAAGATTAATAAGATTTCAACAATAAAGGTGTTAAAGTTTTATATTTTTATTGGGTTCTTTTGAAAGAACTAGCAGAGTTAAACCAAATGGACACCCACCAATCTGAACGAAAAAGGCCTTAAATCTATTTGAAAGATAAAATACACTGGTGGAAGTTGGTTTAATTAATTTAAATCCCAAACAGAGTAGAAATTGTTTTAAATAAAAGTAGTTTTATTATTGTTTTGAAGAGAACATCTTACCTATTTTTCAGATTTGATTATTAGCAGCTAGGTGTGTTTTTAGTAGTGAAGAAATAGATCCAAATATATTGTTGACTTGCATAGCTGCAGTGTCTACTAATTTCAACATTTCTTAAGGTTAGTGGAATCTTAACTTGTCCCTGGGACATTGGTCCTGACATCCAAAAATATCTGCTTGTTTAAGTCATTCTACCAAAGTGAACCAAAGAAGTTATCATCTGTTCTATTCTTATGACATTAACTTCAAAGAACAAAGGAATATTTGGATAATTTCCTACTAATTGATGGAACTTACCACATGAACCATTTATGAAATGTATTGATGCTTAAATTGAATTTCATTAGGATTTGTTTCATGGATCTTATTCTTTTCCACTAATTTCTCTGTTCGCAAGACACAGAAGAATGGGAGGAGGCGACAAAGGATGACAAGAGGCTGAAGAAAGTGACAAAGGGATGTTCTCAAACATTTTACATGGCCACTCTCCTTTAGGATACCCACCATAGAGATACCCACTGTCAGGACACCCCTGCAGGATATCCTCCTGCTAGATACCCCCCTTCTGGATACCCTTCTTTCGGCTACCCTCCTACAGGGTACCCTCCACAAGGTGGTTATCCTCCACAAGAGCATAATGCCCCACATGGTTACCCTCAACATGGTCCTCCAGCAGGAGCCTATCCTTCTCCATATGGTGGCTATCCGCCTCAAGGTCCCTCTTCAGGGCATCCTCACCAAGGTATGTTAGTTATCTTTTTTATCCATATTTCGTAATATACTTACTTGGTTCTTGAGATGGTAGTTTTTCTTGGTCTACTTGAAATTTAATGAATGGAACTAGAGTTAATGGATTAGCAGGTTACAGGTCTTAATGGTATGCTGGTAAAAAGTTAATATTCATTTTTCTTGCAACAACTATTTGATTGGAAAATATTATCTTTGTCATTTGTTAAAACTTAAATGGGTTATAACTTAGAGCATGT
>LPNX010302940.1:7299-29778 GCA_001517045.1 Pseudotsuga menziesii
ACTTCAGGGTGTTGCTTCAGTATGAAATCAGGTGTGATCTCTTGGATTAGCAGGAAGCAATTCTATGTGGCACTGAGTACAACTGAAGCAGAGTATGTCATAGCCTGTTCAGTTAGTTGTGAGGCAATATGGCTAAGGAAGATACTATCTGATTTATTTGATCTCCAAATGGAAGCTACTTGTATACATTGTGACAACCAGATTTGCATGAAGTTGTCAGAGAATCCAGTGTTCCATGAAAAGTCTAAGCATATCGAGATCAAGTATCAATATATCAGGGATATGGTGCAGAGGGGAGCAGTGAAGCTTTAGTATGTTGCGATGGATGATTAGATAGCTGATGTGTTGATGAAGCCACTAGATAGAGTGAAGTTTGAGCACTTCAAGGAGAAGCTTGGTGTTCTCCAGATCAAGGTCCCTTCCAAGGGGAAGTGACGAGTCCAGAAGCCATTCTGACGAGCAGGTCAGATGTAAGGGCTGAGCCATTCTATCATGGTGAGAGGATTGGTTCCTTCCATGTCAGATATGAGTGCTGAGATCCATATCCATTCTGAGGAGTAGGTCAAATGTAAGGGCTGAGCCATTCTGTCATGGCTAAAGGATTAGGTTCCTCCCATGTCAGATGTGAGTGTTGTCCATTCTGACGAGTAGGTCAAATGTAAGGGCTACCACCATTCTCACGAGTAGGTCAGATATAATGGCCATGCCATTCTGTGATGGCTAAAGGATTAGGTTCCTCCCATGTCAGATGTGAGTGCTGGACATTCTAATGAGTAGGTCAGATGTAAGGGCTACTGCCATTCTGACGAGTAGGTTAGATGTGAGTGCTAGCCATTCTGATGTAGGATGAGCATCTACATAGATGTAAGGGCTACCGCCTTTCTGATGAGTAGGTCAAATGTGAGTGCTAGCCATTCTGATGTGACTATAGGATTAGGTCCTATATGATCAGATATAAGGGCTACCGCCTTTCTGATGAGTAGGTCAGATGTGAGTGCTGGCCATTCTAACGAGTAGGCCAGATGTAAGGGCTACTGCCTTTTTGATGAGTAGGTCAGATGTGAGTGCTAGCCATTCTGATGAGTAGGTCAGATGTAAGGGATACCAAAGACCTATGAGGAGGTAGGAATACACCCAGCATGAAAGAAGGCTGGCTCTGTAGAACTTCCTATGACTAGAAAAATCATGAGATAGCACATATGATGGTGACCAAAGGAGATCCAGATCGAGCTATGATTCAGATCCAATTATGATGACTCTGAGAGATCCAGATCGAGTGATGATCCAGATCCAGTAGTGATGATACAGATCTAGTGATGATGATCTAGATCGAGTGATGATCTAGATCCAGTAGTGATGATACAGATCTAGTGATGATGATCCAGATCCAGTGATGATGTTCTGGATGGAGTATGATTCAGTGATGTCCTAGATCGAGTATGATCCAGAGATGTTCCATATCGGGTATGATCCAGTGATGTTCCAGATCAAGTATGATTCAGTGATGTTTCAGATCGAGTATGATCTAGAGATGTTCCAGATCGAGTATGATCCAGTGATGTTCCAAATCGAGTATGATCCAGTGATGTTTCAGATCGAGTATGATCCAGTGATGATGATTTAGATCGAGTGATGATCCAAATCCATATGAATATGGCATGAAGATAAAGATGACTTGGAGATGCAGATGATGAGAAGATCCAGAGAAAAAGACCAGCGATGAAAATTGTGTCGAGAGAATATCTTCCTAGTTAAGAGGGAGTGTTGATGTAATTGTAACTTTAGAATGTATTCACTTGTATTTCTTATTTATTGTAACCCGATTTTTATTCTGGAATGTTATCATGCCATGTCATGCCCCAATGTTTTGATCGGGAGAATAAATAATATAAACAAGTCATGTAAAGTTATTGTGGGTAACCCTCTGATTGTCTAAGGGTTAAAGTCCTCGTAGTTCCAGGGCACTAGGGTTATTAGAATCTCCTAGTAGATGTCGACCCTATTAGGGTTTTAGTCACATCAAGATTAGTATAAATAGAGAGCTGGACTCTCTATTTAACACACATCACATACACACTCAAGTGTAGCGCATAGTTGAGGAAGGAGAAGACACTGGGGCTAGAGAAGAAGAAGGTTACTGCTGTTGGGAGTACATCTTACTGTTTTGGGGTTTTACCTTTTGTGTTGATTCTATCTCTAAGGAAGTTGCATGGTTTTCTCCATTTATGGTTTCCTTGAGGAAAAACACTGTGTTCATTGTCTCTTGTGTTTGATTGCTGTGCTTGTTGTTCTATTAGTTAAATATCCATATAATGCTATCTTAAATGTTGAAAAACTAAAAAAATTATCTCATTAGTGGAATTCTTCGATATTGTGGAATGCACAACTTGTCCAACTGGTATGGTAGCCCATCACCAAGGTGATATTCATTTCCTTTGATGAAAGTGAGTAGTCCCTCCTTTAGCTTCTTATATACTCCTTGAAATCTTCATTTCCCTCATAGACTTCACTAAACAAATCATGAATGAAAGGATTAAGCTACATTATCACACCAATTTCAACAACGGTTCTTTGGTATGGTCATGAAGGCATTTGAGCTAGCTCATTTGTAGCTCATTTCTTGTACTTAAATATATGGGTTTTTTCCAAGAATTCCAACCACTTGTAATGTCTCATTTGTTGCATCTTCCTTGGACTTGGAAGGTACTAAAGGGGTTGATGATTCATGTTTATGATGATATAATTCCTTAATAGGTAGTGTTTCCACTTCTTTAGCACTTGCATAATAAAAAATAACTCTATCATAAGTTGGGTTTTCAAGTATTACTCCATCAAAAAACTTGGAATAGCAACATATTGATTTTCCTCTTTGCGTAAGCATCTTCCATAATACATATACTTTAGCACATGTCTCTAGTTTAAATGATCATTGCAAATTAGGCATGATTAGGACCAACGCATCAATGATATAGTTGCTCATTTTTTTGACTCGCCCCATTGAAAGCTCTTTCCCATGGTGCTCATGGCATGTAATGGTGCTCATACTTCTTAAAAGTTTGAAATAAACTTCCTTAAGTATTGAGATGCTACCATAATACTCATAACCTCTATTAAGATTGTGGGAATAAACTATTGATGGATGATTGCAATCTTTTCCAAATATACTCTCAAATCTCCTCCATCCATCATATAACTAAGATAAATTAATGGAATAGGCCATTTATTAATGCTTACAATGTTCTTGGTCAAATATACTCTCAACTCTCCTCCATGGATCATGTGTTCAAGATTAATCAATAAATTTGAAGTATTTAAATTCTCCCATAATACTCCTAACCTCTATTAAGATTGTGGGAATAAACTATTGATGAATGATAGCAATTGAATAATACACTTTGAAGAGACACCACATTATATCAAATTTGAGGTTGAGGATGAGGTATTTGCGTGGATACTGCTGGCCATGGACGATGTGATTGGAAGAAAAAATAGCTTGGGAAGCAAGATAGGGAGCAGTTCATATGGTGAGGTATACCATGGAAGAGATTTACAAACAGGAGAGAGGGTTTCTATTAAGATGGAAAGTTTGGAAGCAAGGCACACATGCTTGTATCATGAATATATAGTCTATGGAGATATTCCCCATACAACTGGTATTCCAAAGGTTAAATGGATTGGGATAGGAAGAGGCCATAACATTGTAGTTATGGATCGTCTAGGCCCAACCCTGGGAGAGTTTTTTAGGTTTTGTGGGAATAAATTCTCACTTAAGACCATGTTAATTCTAGCTATTCAGTTTATTGAGAGGATTGAACATATACATGCAAGTGGCATTTTGCATAGAGACTTTAAACCTAGGATTTTTCTTATGGGAATCGGTGAAAAATCAAAATTGGTCCACATGGTTGATTTTGGTCTTGCAAAAAAATTCTTTGTAACTAAAAATTTCCCTCGTATTCCCAAAGCAACCAAACGTTTAACTGGATCTGCACCCTATGTGAGTATCATGAATCACAATTGTGTTGAGCAAAGCCAAAGGGATGATATGGAGTCCCTTGGATATGTTCTTCTGTACTTCTTAATGGGAAGCCTTCCTTTGCAGGGTGTGAGTTACGATGAAAACCTTGAAAAGATATGTCAGAAAAATATGGCTACTTCTATTGAATCTTTGTGAAACTCCCATCCCAGGTAGTTTGCATCCTACTTTCACTACTACCAGTCTCTAAGATTAAATTAGCAGATGCCAGATTATGCATATTTGAAGAGGTTGTTCCATGATTTGTTTGTTCGTAAAGGTTTTCAGTATGATAATATGTTTGATTGGACCATCTTAGCCGAACAAAAAAATGTGGCACAATTAAGTTCTAGGGTTGTCCCACGGCTGCTGGTACAACCATCAGCTATTGACACTAAGGATGACCATGGGATTGTAAATATGTACAAGAGGGAGAAAGTACTTTAAGTGTAAAATTGGTTTTTTTATTATTATATTTGATAGATCAAAGGGATTATATGGAGTCCCTTGGATATGTTCTTCTATACTGCTTAATGGGAAGCCTTCCTTGGCATGTCCTGAGTTACCATGAAAGCCATGAAACGATAAGTCAGAAAAAATGGCTAGTTTTATGAAATCTCTGTGTAACTCTCGTCCTAGGGATCTCTATGAATAAATTTATTAGAGTATAAAATTGGATTTTTATGAAGATATCTATTAGAATGTAAAATTGGATCTTTCTCTCTATTTGATATATCAAAGTTTAAAATGAATATATTGTGATTCAATAAATTTCAGTAAAAGAAAAAAGTTGAAATTTTTAAAACACCAAAAAAAAGCAGCTAAGATTTGATATTTAAGCATGAGGAGCAGTAGAGTATCATATTCCAGAAATATGATTTAGCTAAGAGGATAAAGTTATTACAACTCTTTTACCATTAATTGGTTATAACCATGAAATATGTAGGATCACAAATTCAAAAATTCTTTTTAGTTTCCAAGAATTCATGGTGTCAAAATTGCATATATAATTCTTAAGTTGTAGATGTCGAAAAAATAATTGCATCTAGAATAGTGTTAAGCTATATAGCCACAGATATTTGGGTTTACATTGATTTACAATGAATGTTTTTATGGTTTTGTGTTGATAACTCATGAAAAATAAGAGTACCAAATGTGCACATAAAAAATATACACATGTTTTTAATAATGAGAAATACACTCACAACAAAAGAGCCATATATTTGGCAATTTGTAATTTTTGAGTATTACAAATAGGTGTTTAAAATAAGATTTCAAATGTACCTTCTTCATGTGTTAAAGCTCCATGGTACAATGATTTATCAAATTTTATGTAACTTAAATCCTTCCAATTGATATCCACTAAGTCTATAATTTATCAAATATTATGTTTCAAATTTTCAATTTGAATGTTCATTGTTCAAATAATCATTGAATTTATAATTATGAATCATGATTCATAATCTGCCAAGAAATATACATGCATGTATGATGTGACTATGCTATATATATATATTACCCCTGATGTATCCAAGTACCGTTTTTCAAAAAGCGGATTTCCTTTACCGATCCATATACCTTTACAGGTACCCAATTTTTCTCGCAACTTAGGTGTTGGTTTCAATAAAAACTTAGGTGGTCATGTTTTGGTTAAACGATCTATCTAGATTTGAAGTATTTAAAAATATTTCTATGTTGTGTTGTCTTTATCACCATGTTACTTTGGTGTGAGATTTATGTCCCTCTAGTACCCTAATTGAAATTTTTTTTGTTAGTCATATGAACAATGGTATTGTAATATTTTAAGGTGTTTTCAACTAGAAACATATCTTGCTTTGAGAAGAGTTGTTAGTACCATGCTATTTTTACTTAGAGGTGAATATCCATAAAAGGTTTTTTTCTTGTTGAAAAAATAAGGTGTCTTTGGTGTCAAAGAAACTAATTGCATTTAAAATGATGTTGTAATAAATATGTGATCTACAATTAGTTTAGTAACTAGATGTCCTAAAGTGACCTAAAGTTATACTCGCTAGTTATTTTCTCTACAAAGTGAGTTGGAGAGATGTAACATTGGTAAAAAAATAAAAAGTGAATTTTTTTATAACTAGTTATAAGATCAAACAAACAAAACATTAAAAGAAATACAATAATTTCTTGAAATGTAAGAAAAAAAGGATCTTTTCAAGTACTTGATACCAGTACTTGATACCAGGTTTAAGATGAATCTATGATTTAAATAGATTTGGCCCAATTTAAAAAAAATTGTTGTAATAAAATATATGCAAACTAATGGGATAGAATAGCCTTAATCACATGGAAAGAATTAGATATGTCAAAAATAACCTTGTAGTTAAGAGTATATTTATTAATCAATTAATAAGGTCAATGGAGAGAGGTGATTAGCTTCCAAAAGTATATTCAAACTTTATCTATTTTGGAATTGTTCCACCCCTAATAAATCAGTTTTCAATGTCTCAAACATTTGGAAATGGATTCTATGCTCCTTCAATGTAATTGGGAATTCATTGTCTTGGAAGGTGGAGGATGAAAGCCTTATTAAGATAGGTGAACACTCTTAGGTAGAAAACAGTCAAGTACATGTTATGCCATATCAAATGCTTCTTTAGCTCAAATTTAAAATCATTTACACTCTTAAACATGTAGCAGATATACATAATATTTCTATAGTAGACTCATAGTGGTTGACTGAAGAAAAGCTCAGCTTTAGGGAAACTAGTGTTATTTTATAGAAAGATTTATTTTATTAGCTAGCCTTTTCTCGTAAGGGTTATTTTATAGAAGGATTTATTGAATTAGCTAGCCATTTTTCATGTAAGATTATAGAGAAGATCTGATGAATTGGTTTAGATTTTTGAGCCTAATGGGAAGTACTCTTGTAAAAAGGGATATGAATCTCTAATGGGGTGGACCCCACTTTGCAACCTATTTGGTGGTGTTGTGCCTTACGAAACTAAATTTCCCCGCAAAGACTAAAATACTTATGTGGTTCTTCATGTGAAACATAGATTTAACATGGGATATGTTGCAGCCTCAATGTTGGGAGGGACATGGAAGATGTGCTTTATGCGAAATTACAAGAGAAACAAACTATCATTTAATTGTTGTGTGTAATTATATCTCAAATGTATTAAAGGAATTATAAATTTTATTAAAATTCAAATCCATCCAAGATGGATTAGAAATAAAGGACTCCTTGAAATCATGCATTACAAATCCATATTACAATGAATTTATGAGTCTATCCCTTATATTGGCCTCAAAAATATGGATCGCTAGGAATTAACTAATATTTGATGATAAGTTTATCTCTCATTTAGGATGTCCAAACATATATATTTCTATTTTTAGTTATTTTTCACAAAAAGGATTAGTAGCCTTCTGAAGGAAATTGGTAGAAGAATCTATAAAGAGAATACTCCATGTTTGTACTTTGATGGTGCAACTCTACTCTATACCAACGAGGGAGGTGTGATTTACCTATCAAAGGATAAAAAATACTACTACAAGGGTCCACTAGGTCATGGGACCAACACTTTTGAAAAAATATGTTCCCTAAAAGGTTTGCAAGTTTGCAAGTTTTTGGAGGCTCAAAATTTATGATAGATTGGATAAAAAAAATATGTAACATCCCCTCAGAACACATCTAGAAAACTGAAGCATAAGTAAGAACAGGACTAGAAAACATGAAATTTAAGTAAAAGGCACTGCAAGTATGAATATTAGCTTTAGCAAAATTCGATGTTAGGCAGCTGAAAGTGTTACACAACCAAAATATGATTTGGGGACAAATCCACTACGGGAAAGTGTTATAGATCAAAATGACACATCTCTTTGTATGACCACTTTCCCATGATTTCGTTGCATGTCAACACTTCCATGACGACACTTCATAAAAGTCATTGAAAGTCACTGAAAAAAACCTAACTTGGAGGAACCATATCTGGAGTTTTGTAATTCCATTGGACCTCATCTCTACTCCATTGGAAAGGTATTTGTGTTAGATAAAACTTTCTAGAATACACCAAAGTCTCAAAATTCCTATAAGTACCCTTAAAATGAGTATTTTTGATGTGTATGAAAGTTTCCTTAAGGAAACCCACGTACATACGCGACTGTCTATATATAATACCTGCGTATGCCTCCAAAAAATGTCAAAAAAATATGTATTTCGAAATTTGGGTAGTTTGGGTAGTTATGCAACTGACTCCTTCAGTTGTAACTACTTTGTATTCGACCCTAAATCTTCATTAAGCATATAAATAGAGGTAGGGAGGTCCATGAGAGAGGAATTGAATATTTGCATTGTTATGCTGGAGGAATTTGAGCTCTATTTTCCCACAACTTTTCCTTAGTGATCATCCCATTTTGTTGTAGAGCTTGGAGGCTGAGTTCCTTGGAGAAGAGAAGCAACAGAACCAGATCAAGGTTTCGTGAGGTGCTGAACTTGAAGAGAAGGTATACTTGTACTTATTTTCAAGATTAATAAATATGTGATGTCCTTATTCTTCCCAAATCAATGTGTCTTGTATATTGAATCTCTGATTGTGATTATATTATGTTATATATTAGATTATGTTTTTATGTTTCATTGAATATAATCTCTTTTCATATAGTGTATTTGGTTTGAGGACAGTATAACTTGTTTTCCAGGTCTCTTGAAGAAGAGGAGCAGGATAAGGGATAGAGAAAGCATGGACCATCCTTCAATTAATTAGGTGTGGACCTTTCTTATCTCTAAATATTGCTTATATATACTTGCATAACTATATGCATCCACCTTTCAACCCCAGTATATTGATGGCCTCTTAAACCCTAGCCATAGGAAACTTTCCTTTACATAGAAACTGGCGACTCCGCTTGGGAGAGCCTTGTCTGTTTGGGGTTTCTCTGTATTTATTTCAGTCTTTTGCATTATTTCAGGCCTTTCTTAACACTCAAGAACACTTTATAAGTATGATAGCATACTACCCCTACCTTCCTAAGGTAGTTTTTGACCTTTTTTGGGATTTTTTCCACCCATACGCGAGTTGCAGACTGAGCAGTCGCGTGTCTGGTTTGGTACACGTGACTTTCTATACTGTCAACCCGCGTATGATACATGACTTGTCAGTGATACAACCCATGTGTTCTTGTACATGCGACTTGCTTTATTGTCAACTAGTGTATGACACGTGACCTGTCAATAGTGAAAGTCACGTATGCCCCTTTAAACAATGCTTTTTCCTCATTTTTGTGGTTTTTTCTGTTGTTGTGGGCTGTTTGGTAGGTCTTTTGGTGTCCTCTATAGGTGCATGACTCCAGGGAGTTAGTGTCATCCATTTTTGTTGTTCTTTATCTATGTGGTAAGCCTTTTTATAGCATTAGGGTTTCTCTTTTCTCATTCCCCCTACCCCCTTTGCTTTGTTTTCCTTTTAGCTTATGTTTCTGGTTAGCCTATGTCAGTGATGTTTTTCTGAATTCAGAAGCTTGTTGGTGTTTGTTTCCTTCTTCTTTTGTTGGTTGACTTCACCATGCCAAAATAGTTGACTTGTCTCTTATGCAAGCCTTTCTTTTCAAGTAGGGTTTATACTGAATTTAGGGCATTCTAGAGTTTGTTTGATGGTTGTATAGCAGAGTTCCTTTTGCTTTGTTCTTGTCATCTGCATGCTTTAGTTTGTAGGTAGTTTTTATTTTGCATTTATAAAAGAAAAAGAAAAAAAACACATGTTTTATTTATATGCATGTAGATTAGTTTTTTAGTCTAGATTTCATGGCATATCATTGTTTAAAAAAAAAAAGAATTGTTATTTTGTGGCTTTCAAGTTTTCTATTTGAAAAAAGAAAGAGAATAGTTTTTGTTTTTTGCATTTCAGTTCTCTTTGCTTAGTCATTTTGTTTTAACTTTGAGTCAAAACACCACATAAGTTTCACGCCATTTACCCTCTAACTAAAAAAAAATATCCCTTAAAATAAACGATGTAATTTAAAAATTAGTAGTAAGTTTTATTTTATAGGGTCATACACCAACTAGCTTAGGATAGACTTGTAAATTAGATATTTTTAACTCTCCACAAGTGTAAAATTTTAGACATAGTTGGCCAATCACTAGGTGAACCCTTTTCTACATTGAATGTATCTGGGAATATCCTCTCAAATGGGAGTTAAGCATGAGGCCATGTGGAGGCTTGGACTGAGGAGATAACCCTCTGATTCCTTGCCAAAGCATAGACCAAGGTTTTTGTGCATCTAGGAATTCTGTCTTAGACAGGGTTTCAGGATTTGCTACCCTACCCATGCGTATGAACCAAGCTTGTGACTGTCCCCCCAGACTGTCAATATAGTTAAGTTAGCCTTTAGTTTATTTGACATCTAGGCTTCATACATAGGTACACTGGAAGGCTATTTCTGGTTGACCTTGGACGGGCTTGGAAGGTAACCCTTGTAGAAGGTGTGGGAGGGTGGTGGGTTATTCCTCCACCTATGCCTAAGAACATCTACTAGGACACCAAGTAACCATCTATCAGCTTTCTTCTAGAAAGCATATCTTATACTTGTTTTCCTGTGTGGCTTTAGGATTTTTTTAGTGAGTGTTGTGTGGTTTCTCTATACTTAGTGTGCCTTTAGGTGTGTGCTTTGTAATTTTTCTTTCATTTCAACCTCATGCTTTGTCTCATAGTTTCAAACTATGACTAACACCCCTTTGAACACCAACCAAGAGATCACCATGCTGGAAAATCCTTGTACTACTCCTCTCGTGGGGAATGTTGGTGTTCCCTTGATGGCCACCTTGAATCTACCTAGATTCACCCTAGGGCTACTGGTGTGGTTTTTTTCCAATCCAACTGTCCTGAATGCTCCTCATGCTTTGCAAGTAAGATCCTTATATCAAGAGCATTAGAACACTGCTTCCCCTTCACCTATAGTTTATTCTCCTCCTCCTTCTACCTCATGCAGTGAAAGTACTAATACTAGTAACTGACAGTCTAAAAGGAGTAAAAGAAGGAGGAATAGGAAGAAGGCACATAAGAAAGAGGGAACTCATTCAACCTCTACAATTCAAGTTGAACATCACCACCCAGCCTCTACAGTTCATCCTGGGGGCACCTATCCAACCTCTGCAAGTCATGTTGGATCTAAGCACTCAACCTATGCAAGTCAGGTTGATCTTCACCATCCAGTCTCTATCGATCATGTTGGTGGGATCCTTACAACCTTTCTAGGTCACGTTAGATCCAGTCACTCAGCCTCTATAGTTCATGTTGAGGGCACTCATTCAACCTATTATGTTCAAGTTGAACCTCCCCATCCAACTTCTGCAAGTCATGTGGGATCCATCCACCCAGCCTCTGTGGTTCATGCTGGGGGCACACACTCAACTGCTATAAAGCATATTGATCCTAATCCTAACCATTCAGATTTTGTTGTTCATGTTGGTGGTTCCCATTCAACCTCTGCAGGTCATGTTGGATCTAGTCTCTCAGCCTTTGCAGGTCATGCTGGGGGAAGTCTCTCAGCATCTGTAGTTCATGCTGAAGACAATCCGTCAACCACTAGGAGTCATGTTGACACTGTTGAAAAGACTACTTGTTCAAAACACAAGCCCAAGTTTCCTTGTAAGCTTTGTGAGGGAGACCACCTTAATTATAAATGCCCTTCCATTGTAGAGGTGACAAGAGTTTGGTTCCAATGTCATCCCGTTTTTGAACATCGTGAATTTTTTCAACAACCAACCTCTCTTAGTCAGGTTGGACCCAATCACCCAGCCTCTGGTGGTCATGCGTGGGGAAGAATCTCACCCTCTGTAGATCATGTTGATATCAAGCAGTCAACCACTGTTAGTCATGTTGACACCTTTGAGAAAACGGGTCGTTGGAAGTGAAAACTTAAGCTCCCTTGTAAGCTATGAGAGGGAGCTAATCTTACTCACCAGTGCCCTGTTGTCGTAGAGGTGTGAAGAGTGTGGTCCAAGACTCAAGAATTTCCTTCTTCTGAACAACCTATATTTTCTCAACAACCTGCTCAACCTTTGGTTGATCAAGTGGTCAAACTAATCTCAGATTTGGTCGATCTCACTCTTCTTTTAGATAGTGATCCTGATGTGATTGAACCAATGTCATCTTTAGTCAATCCCACTTTCCCTTTGGAGAGTGAATTTCACGAAGTGGTTGAATCGATTTCATTATCGATCAATTCCACTCTTCCTTTGGAGAGTGAAGTGTTTTCTAGTCACATTTTCTTCACTGCCAGTTCAGATCTTATTGAACAAGGGGGCACTGAACTCGCTTCAGATCAATCCCCACCAAGCTCTCAGATTGCTTCCTTTGATTGGGATATCCTAGTTGAGCCGCGCCTTCCTTTTAATGCAACTTTCTAGATAAAGGTCAAAGTTAAATAATACATGATTTCTCATTGTATTGTTGATGAAGGAGCCTCAGTTAGTATCTTGTCTGGTCGTGCTTGGTGAGGCATGGGATCTCCTAGACTTGTGTCGATAGCTAGTCAGTTATTGGCGTTTGATAGAAGAACTTGTATAGCCTTGGGAATTCTTTCTCAAACACCTATTCCTTTGGGTGGGAAGACCGTCTTAGTTGACTTCATGGTGATAGAAGACCCCTTAAACTTCAATATACTCCTTGGACGTGATTATGTCTATGTCATGCAAGATGTGGTTTCAACATTCTTTTTTGTGATGTACTTTAATCATGGCAAAGAAATTGTCACTATCGATTAGTTGGATTTTCTTGATCCATCTCCTGACCCAACTAGAGACCAAGTCTTTCCTTTATCGGTTCCCAGTGTTTCTATAGACACTCCCCCGCCATAGGTGATTTATGTGGCCTCATGTCCTTTGCGTTCAATTGCTAATGAGAAGCAACCTCTATTTTCATGCTTACCTTCCCGGGACTTGGTCCCAATAGTTGACAAGGTGATTCATCCTATACAGACTATGGAGCCCACTCTCCACTCTGTCGATCCATTCAAAAGTTTAGACATGTGTCCTATATCAGATGATCTCCTTCCTTCGGATGAAGTCTTCCTAGTGTCTTTGATACAATCTGACCTTCTATTGGATGTTGGTTCAGTTGTGACTAAGTTTAACCCTAATTTGCCTAGTAAGCTCGACCTTTCTTTTTATGTTGGTCTTTTTGAGTTTTTGGACTCTCCCTTCAAACAACAAGTCAATGATCTTGATGAGTTTGTTTTTTCTTATTAATTTTTTAACTCTCGTGATACTGATTTTTTTCCTGCAAACTCTATATCCCTTGTTTATTTTTGCTCTCCTTCTGAGGTTGATATTAATGATTATAAACCCTCGAGCCTTAGTGCTATATAATCCTCTTAAATCGATTCTTCCTTGACTTTTCCTTTTATAGAAGATAGAAAAGTCACATGTGTTTCTGCCAAAGTGACCCGCATCGGATTTTTTATTCTAAATATGATCCTGATGTTGTTGTTTCTTGGAGATAGGATTCTTATTTGGATTCACAAATTTTTACTAGATTTTTCTTGTTGTTCAAGCTATAACTCCATTTGCATGTATCCTGCTTGTGGTTTTGAGCCTGAAGCTAGCTTCCACGCTTTTAGCTCATTGTATAAGCCCTCAACTTTGTTCTCATTGTAGCAAGGATTTCTCCTTGCTATAGGGGCAGGAATGGCTCCTTTATGTCTATAGGATAGAAAGGTAGGTTCTTGCATGTGGAAAATGTAGAAAGAAATCAGAATAAACAGAAAGCAAAGACAAAAAGAAAATAATGGCTGTGAGCCCCTATGCAAACACTGTTAAGGCTTTGCCTTGACAACCTGCAAACAATCTATTAAGCAAAAACAAACCTGCAAAACATGTTAATAAACAAACTTGCAAATAAACAAGGGTTAGAAAACAAATAAGCTATAAAAATGCATCTTTGGTGAAATGGGCCACCATGCCCTGGCTGGGAGAAGCACCTCCCTATCTCACTTAGTAATGGAAGAGGAGCTATGGCTCAATGAGGGAAATGAGTGGAAGAGAGAGGGATGTGGGTGGCTTGAGAGGCCAAGGTGTCTCAAGGCATCCACGGGTAGCATAACAGTATGCAAGAGAGGTGTGTGTTGAGAGTGACCCCCCACCCTCCTTTTATAGCTTTTTTGGGGACTTTTAGGGTTTTAAGACCTTGGTCATGGCTTTAGCCCCTTTTTTGGGTTTCTAGACCCTTTCACCCTAACTTTAGCTCCTTTTAGGGTTTTAGCCCCTTTTTGGGGACTTTAACTCCTAGGAGAATATTTTAGGCTCGTTTCTAGGGGTTTTAAGCCATTTTATTTATTCTTAAGCCTTTGTGAGGGTGTGGGGGTATAATGGAGTGATATGAGAGTCGTGAAATGGTGTCCTTGGGTGGTGTAGGTTATGGAGAGATGAGTGAGAGATTTTTTGGGTTAACAGATTGCCCCTTGATGTGTGAGGGTAGGAGCTCATCGTATGGCTGAGAAACATCATAGGATTTTCTATGGAGAGGTGGTGCTTCTAGGGTTGGGGCATGGTGGATTTTGGTTTTTGTATTAATATGGTTCCCATCAATGGGTGTGATACAAATAATGTGTGACATGTATATGGACGAGGCGGGCATCCCCATGCTTGTGACAATATAAAAAGAATAATTTGATCTATGCTCTAAAATGAAAGAGCCGATCATATACAACTGATGATACAATGATGGTTTCCTTAATGTTAGGCTGAATACAATGCTGATCTGGCACATTGGACCCATGGCATTCCTATGGAATGCTATATCTTCATAACTGATGGTGTGCTTGATCTGGTACGGTACATAACTATATGGACTCGCTGAATGAGAGTCAGAGTCTCTGTGGTACAAGTATGCTGCATCAATCATCAATCTATATAGAAGCATTGTTGGGGCTTCCGAACACTATCTCCAACGCAACCCAGAAACCACAAGGGACATAATATGTTTAGGTCCCTCGAATAGACTCATCAATGTGCTAGAGTAAGGTGACATCCGGGGTCTTCAACCAAGTACTATGTGGACCAAACCTTGTATGAATCTCCATGGTGCGATGAGTAGTTGGAGTCGAGCATGTGAGAAACAACCATCCCACGAGGCACTAAGAAATCCTCTCAAGTGGTCCAAGGAACTCATCAATGAGGTTAATGAAACTAGGATATAGGGACCTCTGGGTCTATCCTTTGGAATATGTGTGTTGTTGTTGATAGAGGGAGACGTGTCCCTAGTCAAGGTAATGGTGTTTCCTTGATTAGAAGCATGAGGGAAATAACCGAAAGGTGTGAGACAATCTGCGGACTGACCCATTGAATGGGGGGGGAAGGGGGAGGGAAAGAATTAAATAGGGGCAGGGGGATTGTGGTAGACTCAAACTTCCTTTGTTCATAGGATGGCAGCATGGTGGACCAGGAAACAAATGAAATTGACTCATGGGAAGGGGATCATAGCTGTAATACCGGGAATGTCACTGCAAATGGGAAATACTTGGAGGAGGTAGACACTTTCAATATTGATGGGATCCAAAGAAGACACATTGCAGAGTACTCTAAACAAAGGTGACCCAAAAAAGGAATGCTATAAAACTATTTTATGTGGGGTGGTGTCTAGGGACACCATTATGGTACAATCTCATGGATTTTTGTCAAGCCCGAGAAAGTAAATGCTCGATGATGCTTTCAATTTTAGAGAGTCTGAAAGCACGAAGAAGACTCTAGTGGGGGCTCTTTTTCGTTGGTAGTCTCTTGTGCCCAAAAAGGGATAAAAGTATACATAGAAGAGCTCGCTCATCTTGTAAGCAATGAGAGACTTCTTTACCATTGGTAGTCCAATCAGGTCAAAAAAGGTTAAACCTATACTGACTAGATGGTCATTTAGATACTTTTACAAGAAATAATGAAACCAAGTTTACTCGGCAATCTTTTCTTGAGACTAGAAAAGAGCTTAACGACAACCCATTGTGATATTTTTTGTAAAGTGTGGCCCCTCTGCCCGAGAAAGCATAAAAGTATACAGAGGGGAACAATCTTGGCTTGAATGTGCCAAGGAGGTCCTTTTCAATTGATGGTATACATGGTTCGCAAAAGGAGGTCAATGAGACGATGTAGACGCCCTTTCCTATACTTTAGCGAGTGGGAAAGGAAGCAGCTACGCTTGACTATCTTTTCATTGTTTTAAGGAGTCAGAAAAGAGCTTAAACAAAAATCTAGTGTGGTCAACCGATTGTGGTGGCACAGGTGGTTCCCCATGTTGGGATGGTGGACATAGGTCCAAAGGTCATCCACGCAGTATGGACGAAGCAGAAGGCTCTCAAACATACCAATACATGCGCGGGATAGATCGTGGCAGAGGCTCATGAGTCGGTGAGGCAGAGGCATGCAAGCCGAGGTGGCTCTCGAAAATAGGTTAGAAGAGTGTGTGTGTGTTATGGTGGACAGACTTGACTACATGCGATGTGAGTGCAAGTTTAGGGGCACTTATATGCCAAATACATGCAAGAAAAAGAAATCATTTTGTGGACAGTGGTCCAAAGGTCCACATAAGGTGTGGTGAATAGAAAAGACAATTATGTATTAAAAATACAAAACAAAACTGAATAATGGTAACTCTTAACAGACGGTGGCCTGAGAACTCGCATAAGCAGCAGTTGAGAAGTGTGATACAAGTACAGGTCCGTAGACACTTGCATCGTCATGTGATGGCTTCGTAAATCGAGGTGACTTGTGGGAAATGGTCCCGAAATTAATTTATTAAACATGAGACGATGGTCTCATAAAGAGATATAAATTTGAGCTCGGAGGTGTGAGAGGTGTCTCAAACCGGTTCTGGGTGACTTTGAATTAGCAAGTGATGGTGCTACCCCTAGTGCGTTGGTGCACTTAGGAGTTTTTGTGTCACTATGTATATCCTGTTGAGAAAGCATATGTGTGAATGTGAATGTGATGGATTCAAATGCTCTAACCATCTGTTTAGTGTGCAGGTACTTTATAAAGAGGCAGGGATCACATACCCAATAGTAGTTGTTAAGAAACAAGTAGCTGGGAGTCTAAGAAGACATCGAGATAGTGAGTGCCTAACTAGAGAGCGAGGGCCAAGAGGCCACTGACACCGTCATATTCAGCCTGGTTGTTGGTTGCGGTGCCCATGCATATTCCGTCGATGTGGATCAACTTATATGATGGGGAGTAGATGACCCATGCAGCTGAGGCGAGGTTCGAAGACCATCTGCTTTCTCCATCAGTGAATCCCATATATCAGTTTAAGGTGTGCTCCATCTGAAGCAATGAGAGGAAATGATACATAAGACTCAATTTTGAAAAATGTGTAAAACAACAAATGGAAGGATTATAATAAAAGCTAAACTGCCATCACTCAAAGGGGTGACGTTAGAGGGAAAGTCATTTGGAATTCCATGGGCTTTGCGTTCATTCCTTTATGTGACACGATGAACCCTAGGAGACGGCCCATTGGGACACAGAAGACACACTTAGAAGGGTTCAAGCGGATTCTGTACTGGCGACATCGTATGAATACTTGTCGCAAGTTGTGTATGTGCTGTGTTTGCTTCTGTGACCACACAATGAGGTTGTCAAAACAAACGAATATGATGTGAACAAGGTCGTGGAAGCATTGTGTTGTGGTGTGTTGGAAGGTGGCTCCAACATTTTTCAGGCCAAAGGGCATGACTCGATACATGAATGTGCCCCACAGGGTTGTGAATTCCATCTTATAATGGTGTTCTTTCCATATTTTGATTTGGTTATAGCCAAAAAATCCATCCACGAAGGAAAAGGCCTCATGTCCGGTGCATGCATCGATGATCTGATCGATGAAGGGTGTGGGGAAGTTGTCTTTGGGACATGCCCCATTAAGGTCATGGAATTCTATGCAAACGTGAATGGTACCCTATTTTTTATTCATAGGAACAGGATTAGAAACCCAAGTGGTGTATGCAATGGGATAGATGAAGTCGACAGTGTGTAGCTTCTCTATCTCGACTTTCACAGCGTCCACTTTGGAAGGGTGAATGGGCTATTGCTTTTGGTGTATGGGTGCAACATCGAGCCCTGTGTCGATGTGGTGTTCCATGATGGATGGATCCAGGCCAGGAATTTCAATGTATGACCAGGAGAAGATGTTGTGGAATTCTTTGAAGAGAGCTTTGTAGGCATCGACCTCTTCAGGGAAGCACGATGCCCCCAGCATGATTTCTTCAAAAATATCAGAATCAGTTGAGATGTCGATTTTAATGGTTGGAGAAATGTTCACCATGTTGCCTTCTTCGTAGGCATCTGGTGCTGGGATGGGGCTCTTGAACCAGTCGACCTTCCCATGGATGAAATCTTTGGTCTCCACGAAAAACTGGTGAGAATGTAGCACAAATTCTTCAGGGAGGAAGAACGAGCAATGGTGCATGTCATCCCATGGGTATTCTGGGGTAGTCAGAGCTTCAAGTATCTCCTGATCATTGTAGAAACAATGAAGAGACAGGTCTGATGGATCGTCATTGGAGGAGGAGATGAGCAGGTCGGTGGAACTAGAGATCATGTAAATGGACATGGTGTTTGAAGAAGGAGGTGGTGGGTGAACTTCTTCGATCAAGGTTTTTTTTAGACTCAAGCGAATGTTGACAAAGGTTAGCTAGAACCATTCGAAATTCAGGAAAGTCTTGGAAATGGTAAGAGTAATGTGCGTACAAACTGCAGAGGGCGCAAGCATGGTTTGTTCTCAATGCCTTGTTTCTTACTACTGGCATGCTTGGAAGCTCAACAATGGGGAGGTTTTCGTTTGTATCCATGGCGTCCAAATGCGCGTGGATCATTGGGATCTCAGGGAAATTCTGAGTTGGATGTCCCTATTGCTCGTAGACAATGCAAGGTGGGCTCGACCAAGGTTTTGTGGTAGTTTTGGCATTCTTTCCTCTGGCCCTTTTCGAGTGGGGCGGTGTGGGTGCGGGTGTGGCGGTTGGCTTTTGCAGGGCGGGTGGAGGGTGAGACTCGACTGCAATGGGTTTCACTAGGCTTAAGACAACCTAAGGCATTGGTGGTTGAGCTAGTGGATCAAGATACCACACCAGAATTCCCAATGTAAATTTGGGTAGGCTTAAGGTGGCCATTACCAGCTTGCTCATGACACCAAATGGGGGAAAGAGGAAGGGAATCATATGGACTAGAGATGATCCTAGATAAATCCCTACTGGTTCCATGTGGGGATGTGGTTGTGGTTGTCACTGTGTGTAATGTTGCTGCTGCGGGTGATGTTGCAGCTGCAGATGCTGTTGTGGTTGTGGTTGGGGCTGCAGCTGCGGTTGTTGTTTGGGTGCATTCGTGCTTGATGAGACCATGCACAAGTTTGTATTTTAATTTTGTGTCAGTGGTGGTCACACTAATGGGAAAGGATCCATCATGGTGGTATTGACATACAACACAGGACCCACATTCAATAATGGGGAGGCTGGTGTGTTTTCAACCATGGTGTTGATTGCAGGGATGACATTGGCATGTGTGGTCATCCTTTGCATCTCAATGGTGATGATGGTAGGGATAACATTGGTGGGTTCTGTTAACCATTATAGATCATGATAAGTGATTTGATCAGCTGTCACAATCTTCCCTTCATGGGGGAACATCATGAGATAGAAGACAGTTGATGCGACAACTCACATGGCATACATGTAACTTCTCTCGAGGAAAGGTTATAGTCCAGTTGGGCATTGACAACCTCTATGTCAATCACCACTGTATTCCCGGCTAATGTGATGGGGAAGTGGGGGAGGATTCCTTAGGCTTTGGTATGATGGCCATCATAAGGCCACGAATTTGTGGAGGACGGTTACAGAATTGGTGATCCAATTTTCTGCCAAACTAGGGTAGACATAACGCACGTGGATGCCCCCTCATCCACTATGCATCGGTGCACAACCAAATTCCGGATGGACACCAGGATTTGAAAGGCGATGGTTGATGGAATGCGTGGTTCTCCATTATCCATGTCAAATGTGATCAACTTGGAGTCAGAGGGGTCTACTGCCCTAAGGGTGGATAGTAAGGCGTTTTGCTGTGTTGGGCATGTTTTAAGTACCTGAAGAGTAGACATGGAAGTTGGTGTTTGGGCCAAATCATCCACAATGCTATAGATGACATTAGTTCTAGCCGTGGCATTATTGGAAACTCTGTGTAGGGTGGGGGGGTGGGAATGGGGGTAACTTAAGAGGTACATTGATTGATTTGGACGTGGATGCCACTGATGTGTCAGTGGGTTCGATGGTGGTTCCATTTGGTTTGTAAGTTGACTTCTTTAGTCATCTTGGCTAGCAGGTGGTGGACACTTTTTTCGATTGTGGGAGGTGCCCTGGGAGCATTGGGATTGGCTTAGAGAGGGGGTGTGGTTTCCACCAACCCTTGGACTGGTAGTGGTTTTTGAAGCACTATAGGAGGAGGTCCTTGTGGTGATGGGTTGGGTTGGGCTTGCTTCGTAGTGTTGGCGGCCTATTCAGCCTCGTTCTGAATGGCCTGCTTAGCTCAACCCATGAGGGGACAGTCGAATGTGTAGTGCCCATAGAATTCACAGAGTGTGCATGGTTGGTTTGTGCACAACAAGGCGTTGTATCTTGGTGTGTTTTGTCGTGGGGGGTTTTGGGCTGGTCGGTTTGCTGTGACATTGTTGGGAGGATTTTGTTGTTGACCACGTTCCGATGGTTGGTTGTTGGCTTGGTTCCGGGGCTGATTATTTCTAGCTTTCCCTTGTTGATCGTTAGGGGAAGGCTAGTTGGGATGATTTTGTTGTGTAAACACTTGTCCCAACAGAGTGGGTGGAGCGGGGGTGGATGCTTGAAATGGTTGACCTGGTGGTGCATAGTAGATTTGTGGGGGTGGCGGTGCCAAAAATGTAGGGATTTTCCCTAGATACTACTATGTTGGCCAAGCCATGGCCTGAGCCTGCTGTGGTGGTGTAGGTTGTGTGTAGGAAGTTGTTGCTCCAGACTGGGACATCATTCTGGCATAGTCTGGAGTTTGGTTCTGGTAAACAACACTAGCAGTATTGCTTGGTTGTGGTGGAGATACAGGTGGTATCAGATGGTTCTATGGCTATTGGGAGACTAAGCCTATGATGCCATATACAACATGGGATGCCACTGGTGCATCCCGAAAGGAGGTACTCGGCTGGGGAGAATTTGGAATGATGGTGTATAGGTATCTAGACTGAGCGTAGATCAGGTCAAACTACTGGGCTTTCAGTATGGCCTCTTCTTTATATTGGGGACATTCAAATGCGATGTCCTTTGCTATGTGTGGTAGTAATGTCTTTAGGAACCAATCCAAGAAGATTCTATCATCAAGTTGGATTTTACACAAGCTATGATTTCGCCACCATTCATGGATTTGGTCGGTTATATGTGTCACAGTGCTCTGATGGCAGGATAGCAGCATATCCACCCCTTCATCATATCTAATGGGGAGTTGGAAATACTGTAGGAACATGAAAGTTAGGGAGTTGAAATATCGGTACTTGGCTTACGGTAGCTCAATGTACCATTTGGCCGTAGCACCTGTAAGGGTGCGTTGGAATAGCCTCAGTCTGATGGAATCATCTACGATGTTGTTTGATGAGCACCATAGATGGAATTTCATGATATTATTTTGGGGACATTCCCTTGCCTTTCCTTCAAACTTGGGAATGTTTGATGGCAGCTTATTTGGCATGGGTGGCCAGAACTCTTGGTGGCAGATGGAGTCATTTGTTAACCAAGCCAAATCAGGCAGGTTAAGATGAGCCATGAAAGGAAGATTGGACCCCAGGTTGATGTGAGATGAGGTAGTGATTGTGGTGGGGTTTGCAGGTGCATAATGCAACTGCATGGCTAGGGGTACTTGTGGTGGTACCATTGTGGATGGGCCAATGCCCTCAAGTGTTGCGGGGGGGATAGTATGGCTGGTGGCTACATTTCCCCCATGTATGAAAGTAGGGGAAATGTAGGTGGAAGGTCCACTTCCCCCCTGTGTGGCAGGAGGGGCAGTGTAGGTGGAGGGGCCACTACCCCCGTGTGTTGCAGATGGGCCAGCTTGGCTGGTCACTATGGGTGGTGGAATCTGACTGATGATAGTTTGTATGACTATGTTTGGGCCACCTGCAGGGTTGTTGGTGACAATTTGTGGTGTGGACATGGGTCCACTTGCTATGACTATGCTGGAAAATGGATCCAGTTTTGTACTAGCCATGGGGCTTGATGGTGCAGTATGGAGGTCTGGCTCAGACTGATATGGGTCTGAATCTGAATCAGAGGCTGTGTGGCCTTTTGATGGTGTGTGAGGTTATTAAGAGCAGTTTCAACGGTGTCGATTTAATGTCTCGAATGGTGGTGGTTCGCCTCTTAGGCGTGAGGAAGAGCGTGGAGGATCAATTGTGTTAGATTTTATGTATGAAACTGGTGGGAATGATGTTTGGACCCTAGTTTCAATGGCTTCCTAT
>LPNX010302940.1:32333-46895 GCA_001517045.1 Pseudotsuga menziesii
AAATGAAATTGACTCATGGGAAGGGGATCATAGTTGTAATACCGGGAATGCCACTGCAAATGGGAAATACTTGGAGGAGGTAGACGCTTTCAATATTGATGGGATCCAAGGAAGACACATTGTAGAGTACTCTAAACAAAGGTGACCGAAAAAGGGAATGCTATCATTAGGGAATGCTATCATTCTGTGGGGTGGTGTCTAGGGACACCATTATGGTACGATCTCATGGATTTTTGGCGATCTCGAGAAAGTAAATGCTCGATGATGCTTTCAATTTTAGAGAGTCTGAAAGCACGAAGAAGACTCCAGTGGGGGCTATTTTTCGTTGGTAGTCTCTTGTTCCCAAAAAAGGATAAAAGTATACATAGAAGAGCTTGCTCATCTTGTAAGCGATGAGAGACTTCTTTACCATTGGTAGTCCAATCAGGTCGAAAAGGTTAAACCTATACTGACTATACGGTCATTCAGATACTTTTACGAGCAATATTGAAACCAATTTTACTCGGCAATCTTTTCTTGATGAGAAGACTAGAAAAGAGCTTAACGACAACCCATTGTGAGATTTTTTGTAAAGTGCGGCCCCTCTGCTTGAGAAAGCATAAAAGTATACAGAGGGGAACAGTCTTGGCTTGAATGTGCCAAGGAGGTCCTTTTCAATAGATGGTCTACATGGTTTGCAAAAGGAGGTAAACGTGACGATGTAGATGCGCTTTCCTATACTTTAGCGAGTGGGAAAGGAAGCAGCTACTCTCGGCTATCTTTTCATTGTTTTAAGGAGTCAAAAAAGAGCTTAAACGAAACTCTAGTGTGGTCAACTGATTATGGTGGCACAGTCAGTTCCCCATGTCAAGATGGTGGACATAGTTCCAAAGGTCATCCACGCAGTATGGATGGAGGAGAAGGCTCTAAAAAATAGCAATACATTCGCGGGATAGATCGTGGTAGAGGCTCGTAAGTCGGTGCGGCAGAGGCATGCAAGCCGAGGTGGCTCTCGAAAAGAGGTTATAAGAGTGTGTGTGTGTGTGTTGTGGTGGACGTACTTGACTACATGCGATGTGAGTGCAAGTTTAGGGGCACTTATATGCTAAATACATGCAAGAAAAATAAATCATTTTGTGGACAGTGGTCCAGAGGTCCGCGTAAAGTGCGGTGAATAGAAAAGACAACTATGTGTAAAAAATACAAAACAAAACTAAATAATGGTAACCCTTAACAAACGATGGCCCAAAAACTCGCATGAGTAGTGGTCAAGAAGTGTGATACAAGTACAGGTCCATAGACACTTGCATCATCATGTGATGGCTTCGTAAATCGAGGTGACTTGTGGGAAATGGTCCTGAAATTAATTTATTAAAAATGAGACAATGGTCTCATAAAGAGATATAAATTTGAGCCCGAAGGTGTGAGAGGTGTCTCGAACCGGTTCTGGGTGACTTTGAATTAGCAAGTGATGGTGCTATCCCTAGTGCGTTGGTGTACTTAGGAGTTTTTGTGTTGCTATGTATATCCTGTTGAGAAAGCATATGTGGCTTCTCATTTTGTATTGGACATGTTTTGGACATATGATTTATCTATTTATCTATATATATTTTTGACACAAGTGGATGCGCTTTTATTATGTGAGTCTTTTTATGATGATGTGGAATGCAAATTTCTATGTGATGTATTATTACACTTGTGTGTGCATTTTTGGACACAGTTATGCATGATGTTATGGTTGTATGTTTCCTATATGCGGTTGTGTGTGTGCCAATTTAGAATATCACCAGCGTAGATCCAAATCCTAGGCTCTATCAAGCGCCGAGAGGGATCAAATCTCTTCGTAGGTATCCATTGATTTGATTCAAACCAAAAGACACATCTTTTTATTTAAGGTCCACATATAATATTTTATTATTAATATTTAATATTATTTATGGCCCACATATAATATTTATAATTTACATTTATATCTTTAAATTTATTTAAAATTTATATTTCAATATATATATATATATATATTTAATTCCAATATATATTAATACTAATATATCGAAAAAGGAAAAAATCATATGGACCTAATATATATTTTAATTTTAATATATATTAAAATATATTACTAATATATGGACCTAGTATATTACTTTTTGGATCTATATGTTATCCTGCCTCTATTTTGGCAATCTGCCATCTGCCCGTGAGCCTCATTCAATATATTCAATGGCATAAAAGTAATATTTAGTAACCATATAAAATAATAAAATAGTTGGATAAAACATGTTAGATCGATCACAATGGTTTTTATAACAGATTGCTCTAGACAAGTCGAGGATATTTGGAATTTTGTATGGAGATAAATTAGATTATTTTTTGTATGGTGATAAACAAATTAGATTATATATATTTTTTCAAAAGGAGAATATATTTTGCCCCTTTTCAAAAGATATGTATGGATATTATATTATACTTACACAGACTTTCCTGTAGTATTAAAAAGAAACATATTTTTAGGATTATCAGCCGATTTTAAATTTTCTCTACTAACTGAAAGCAACTTGCTGCCATGTGTATTTAAATTTTACTTTTGTACTTTTCACCGTCCAGCTCTTTCTCACATGAATTTGTGGAAGAAATTATTTTCCCTCGATAAACTACTTCGAAAACAAATATGTGTCTCTTGAGGGAAAAACAAAAAGTCAACGTTGCACTCAAAGACACTACAACATTAACAAAGCTTCTTAAAATGTTACAACATCTAAAAGATATAAAACTACCATTATATAACAATCCGATAAAGAATGCATATATCACAAACATTAATCACTTTGTTGAGCAGTCAATACTCTTCTTGCAATGGTAACGTCGACGACAATGGCATGAGTGAGCCTGCGTCTACGTGAGGCAGCGAGGAGGAGGATGGAAAAACATTGAAACGCAGAGAGCGCAGAGCGTGGGAGTCTGCTGGCTTGTACTTGAAAACATAAGATTAAGATTTTTTGAGTAAGGCAAATAATGTGGTTTGCGATGCTACTTGAACTGCTTTGAATGTAGATTAGAACTGCTTTGAATGTAGATTAGATGGAAACTTAGTGGTTTCCAATGTTGGGAAAGCAGTTATTAACAGAAAAAAGGGAGAAGTCGAAGCTCAGACACATGATAGAGCCCTAGCAATGCCGAGCGAAAATGCAAGAAAAATCTGAGTGGATGTAAATGCAGGAAGAATTTGAGTTTGGCATGAGCCTTTATTTTAAGTACCCATATAAATTGGGTCTGCGTGAGCCTGCCACAGAGATGGCAGCGAGGAGGAGGATGGAAAAACATTGAAACGCAGAGAGCGCAGAGCTTTATTATTCAAATTGTAATCTAAGTATGCATACCATTATTTTAAGCTATAGAGAGCGCAGAGCCTTGTTATTCAAATTGGAATCTAAGGGATGGCAGGATTGAAATTATGGTGAGCCGCAAAAGTAACAAAAAGAGTTCCCTAATCCTGTCGATCTTCTATGTGGTTTGAACCTGGATATCAGCCACAGAATATCTAAACACTAAGCACCCGTGAGGTTGAGAGTTTTAAAAAAATAAACTTATTTCTTTAATAGTTTATGTGCTACTAAAATTAAGTGGCTCGACTATTAGCCACAGAATTTGAAAATAATTTGAACCTGGATATTAGCCACAGAATATATAAATAATACAAATATTACCTGCAAAAAGAATATCTAAGAAATGTCTGAATTGATTTTCGATTAGCAAATTTATAATTCTTACTTCTTACCTGGGTTTATGGGTTTACAGTGGTCGTTGTTGTTGCTGTAGTTTGTGATATTTTTGCTATTTATAAAGTTGTTTTTTTTCTTCTATTTTTTTTTATAGCCGACATAACATTATGTAACGTTACGTAACGTTACAACGTTACTTAATGTTACAACGTTATGTAACGTTACAAGATCTACCCCATACTGGGCTGTAGAGCGCCTCTCGGCGCAATTAGCCATTTGATTTGTGACACTATTGAGGTTCCTAGGAGCATGTGTGAATGTGATGGATTCAAATTCTTTAACCATCTGTTTAGTGTGCATGTACTTTATAAAGATGGAGGGATCACGTACCCAATAGTAGTTTTTAAAGAAAGAAACAAGTAGCTGGGAGTCTAAGAAGACATCGAGATGGTGAGTGCCTAACTGGAGAGCGAGGGCCAAGAGGCCACTGACATCATCATATTTATCCTGGTTGTTGGTTGCGGTGCCCATGCATATTCCATCGATGTGGATCAACTCATACGATGGGGAGTAGATGACCCATGCAGCCGAGGCGAGGTTCGAAGACCATCTGCTTTCTCCATCAACGAATCCCATATATCAATTTAAGGTGTGCTCCATCTGAAGCAATGAGAGGAAATGATACATAAGACTCAATTTTGAAAAATGTGTAAAACAACAAATGGAAAGATTATAATACAAGTTGAACTGCCGTCACTCAAAAGGGTGACGTTAGAGGGAAATTCATTTGGACTTCCATGGGCTCAGCGATCATTCCTTTATGTGACACAATGAACCCTAGGAGATAGCTCGCTGGGACATAGAAGACACACTTGAAAGGGTTCAAGCAGATTCCATACTGGCAACATTGTATGAAGACTTGTCACAAGTTGTGTATGTGCTATGTTTTCTTCTGCGATTGCGCAATGAGGTTGTCAAAACAAATGAATATGATGTGAACGAGGTCGCGGAAGCATTGTGTTGTGGTGTGTTGGAAGGTGGCTCCAACATTTTTCAGGCCAAAGGGCATGAATCGATACATGAATGTGCCCCATGGGGTTGTGAATGCCATCTTATAATGGTGTTCTTTCCAGATTTTGATTTGGTTATAGCCAAAAAATCCGTCCATGAAGGAAAAGGCCTCATGTCCAGTGCATGCATCGATGATGTGATCGATGAAGGGTGTGGGGAAGTTGTCTTTGGGACATGCCCGATTAAGGCCATGGAAGTCTATGAAAACATGAATGGTACCCTATTTTTTATTCACAAGAACAGGATTAGAAACCCAAGTGGTGTATGCAATGGGATAGATGAAACCGACAGTGTGCAGCTTCTCTATCTCGTCTTTCACAGCATCCACTTTGGAAGGGTGAATGGGCTATTTCTTTTGGTGTATCGGTGCAACATCGATCCATGTGTTGATGTGGTGTTCCATGATGGATGGATCCAAGCGAGGCATTTCAGTGTACGACCAGGTGAATATGTTGTGGAATTCTTTGAAGAGAGCTTTGTAGGCATCGACCTCTTCATGGAAGAAAGATGCCCCCAGCATGATTTCTTCAACAATCTCAAAATCAGTTGAGATGTCGATTTTAATGGTTGGAGAAATGTTCACCATGTTGCCTTCTTCGAAGGAATCTGGTGCTGGGATGGGGCCTTTGAACCAGTCGACCTTCCCATGGATCAAATCTTTGGTCTCCACAGAAAACTGGTAAGAATACGACACAAATTCTTCAGGGTGGAAGAATGAGCAATGGTGCATGTCATCCCATGGGTATTCTGGGGTAGTTAGAGCTTCAAGTATCTCCTGATCGTTGTAGAAGGAATGAAGAGATAGGTCTGATGGATCGTCGTTGGAGGAGGAGATGAGCAGGTCGGTGGAACTGGAGATCATGTAAATGGACATGGTGTTTGAAGAAGGAGGTGGTGGGTGAACTTATTCAATAAAGGTGATTTTAGACTCAAGGGAATGTTGACGGAGGTTAGCTAGAAGCATTCAAAATTCAGGCAATTCTTGGCAATGGTGAGAGTAATGTACGTACAAACCGCAGAGGGCACAAGCATGGTTTGTTCTCAATACCTTGTTTCTTACTACTGACATGCTTGGAAGCTCAACAACGGAAAGGTTTTCGTTTGTATCCATGGCGTCCAAACACGTGTGGATCATTGGAATCTCAGGGAAATTCTGAGTTGGATGGCCCTATTGCTCGCAGACAGTGCAAGGCGAGTTCGACCAAGGTTTTGTGGTAGTTTTGGCATTCTTTCCCCTGGCCCTTTTCGAGTGGGGCGGTGCGGGTGTGGGTGTGGCGGTTGGCTTTTGCGGGGTGGGTGGAGGGTGAGACTCAACTGCAATGGGTTTCACTAGGGTTAAGACAACCTAAGGCATTGGTGGTTGAGCTGGTGGATCAATATACCACACCAAAATTCCCAATGTAAATTTGGGTAGGCTTAAGGTGGCCATTACCAGTTTGCTCATGACACCAAATGGGGAAAAGAGGAAGGGAATCATATGGACTGGAGATGAGCATAGATAACTCCCTACCGGTTCCATGTGGGGATGTGGTTGTGGTTGTGACTGTGTGTAATGCTGCTGCTGCGGGTGATGTTGTGGCTGCTGTTGGTATTGCGGCCGCGAACGATGTTGTGGTTGTTGTTGGGGCTACAACTGCGGTTTTTGTTTGGGTGCAGTGGTGCTTTATGAGACCATGCACAAGTCCGTAGTTTAATTTTGTGTCAGTGGTGGTGACACTAATGGAAAAGGAGCCATCATGGTGGTATCGGCATACAACCCACGGCCCACATTCAACAATGGGGAGGCTGGTGTGTTTTCAACCATGGTGTTGATTGCAGGGATGACATTGGCATGTGTGGTCATCCCTTGCATCTCAATGGTGATGATGGTAGGGATAACGTTGGTGGGTTCTGTTAACCATTGTAGATCATGATAAGTGATTTGATCAGCTGTCACAATCTTCCCTTCATGGGGGAACATCATGAGATAGAAGACAGTTGATGCGACAACTCGCATGGCATACATATAACTTCTCTCGAGGAAAAGGTTATAGTCCAGTTGGGCGTTGACAACCTCTATGTCAATCAACACTGTCTTCCTGACTAATGTGATGGGACATGGGGGAGGATTCCTTAGGATTTGGTATGATGGCCATCATAATGCCGCAGAGTTGTGGAGGATGGTTGCAGAATTGGTGATCCAAGTTTTTGTCAAACCAGGGTAGACATAACGCACATAGATGCTCCCTCATCCACTATGCATCAGTGCACAACCAAATTCTGGATGGACACCATGATTTGAAAGGCGATGGTTGATGGAATGCATGGTTCTCCATTATCCATGTCGAATGTGATCAACTTGGAGTCAGAGGGGTCTAGTTCCCCAAGGGTGGATAGTAAGGATTTTTGCTATGTTGGGCACGTTTTAAGTACCTCAAGAGCATACATGGAAGTTGGTGTTTGGGGAAAATCATCCACAATGCTATAGCTGACAGCAGCTCTAGCCATGGCATTATTGGCAACTTTGTGTAGGGCGAGGGTGTGGGAATGGGGGTAACTTAAGAGGTACATTGACTGATTTAGATGTGGATGCCACTGACATGTCAGTGGGTTCAGTGGTGGTTCCGTCCTGGTTCTGTTTGGTTTGTAAGTTGAATTCTTCAGTCGTCTTGGCTAGCAGGTGGTGGAAACCTGTTTTAGTCATGGGAGGTGCCCTGGGAGCATTGGGATTGGCTTGGAGAGGGGGTGTGGTTGCCACCAACCCTTGGACTGGTAGTGGGTTTTGAAGCACCATAGGAGGAGGTCCTTGTGGTGTTGGGTTGGGTTGGGCTTGCTTCATAGTGTTGGCGGCCTGTTGGGCCTTGTTTTGAATGGATTGCTTAGCTCAACCCATGAGGGGACAGTCGAATGTGTAGTGCCCATAGACTTCACAGAGTGTGCATGGTTCGTTTGTGCACAACAAGGCATTGCATCTTGGTGCGTTTTTTATTGGGGGGTTTTGGGTTGGCCGGTTTGCTGCGACATTGTTGGGAGGATTTGGTTGTTGACCACCTTCCTATGGTTGGTTGTTGGCTTGGTTCCGGGGCTGATTATTTATAGATTTCACTTGTTGATTGTTGGGGGAAGGCTGGTTGGGATGATTTTGTTGTGTAAACACTTGTCCCAATGGAGTGGGTGGAGCGGGGGTCGATGCTTGAACTGGTTGACCTGGTGGTGCATAGTAGATTTGTGGGGGTGGCGGTGCCACAAATGTAGGCATTTGCCCCACATGCTACTGTGTTGGCCAAGCCATCGCCTAAGCCTTCTGTGGTGGTGTAGGTTGTGCGTAGGAAGTTGTTGCTCCGGATTGGGACATCATTTTGGCATAGTCTGGAGTTTGGTTCTGGTAAACAACACTAGCAGTATTGCTTGGTTGTGGTGGAGCTACAAGTGGTATCAGATGGTTCTCTGGCTATTGGGAGACTGGGCCTATGATGCCATATAAAACATGGGATGCCACTGGTGCATCCCGAAAGGAGGTACCTGACTGGGGAGCATTTGGAATGAAGGTGTATAGGTATCTAGACTGAGCGTAGATCTGGTCAAACTATTGGGCTTTCAGTATGGCCTCTTCTTCAGATTGTGGACATTTGGATGCGATGTCCTTTGCTATGCGTGGTAGTAATGTCTTGAGGAACTAATCCAAGAAGATTCTATCATCAAGTTGGATTTTACACAAGCTACGACGTCGCCGCCATTCATGGATGTGGTCGGTTATATGTGTCATAGTGCTCTGATGGCAGGATAGCAGGATATCCACCACTTCATCATATCTGATGGGGAGTTGGAAATACTGTAGGAACATGAAAGCTAGGGAGTTGAAATCTGGGTACTTGGCTTGCGGTAGCTCAATGTACCATTTGGCTGTAGGACCTGTAAGGGTGCTTTGGAATAGCCTCAGTCTGATGGAATCGTCTATGATGTTGTTTGATGAGCACCATATATGGAATTTCATGATATAATTTTGGGGACATTCCCTTGCCTTTCCTTCAAACTTGGGAATGTTTGATGGCAGCTTGTTTGGCATGGATGGCCAGAACTCTTGGTGGTGGATGGAGTCATTTGTTAACCAAGCCAAATCAGGCAGGTTAAGACGAGCCATGAAAGGCAGATTGGACCCCAGGTTGATGTGAGATGGGGTAGTGATCGTGGTGGGGTTTGCAGGTGCATCATGCATCTGCATGGCTGGGGGTACTTGCGGTGGTACCATTGTGGATGGGCCAATGCCCCCAAGTGTTGTAGGGGGGATAGTATGGGTGGTGGGTACATTTCCCCCATGTATGAAAGTAGGGGAAATGTAAGTGCAAGGTCCACTTCCCCCCTATGTGGCAGGAGGGGCAATGTAGGTGGAGGGGCCACTACCCCCGTGTGTTACAGATGGGCCAGCTTGGCTGGTCACTATGGGTGGTGGTAGCTGACTGATGACAGTTTGTATGACTGTGTTTGGGCCACCTGCAGGGTTGTTGGTGACAATTTGTGGTGTGGACATGGGTCCACTTGGTATGGCTATGCTGGAAAATGGATCCAGGTTTGTACTAGCCATGGGGCTTGATGGTGTAGTATGGAGGTCTGGCTCAGACTGATATGGGTCTGAATATGAGTCAGAGGCTGTGTGGCCTTCTAATGATGTGTGAGGTCATTAAGAGCAGTTTCAATGGTGTCGATTTAATGTCTCGAGTGGTGCTGGTTCACCTCTTAGGCATGAGGAAGAGCGTGGAGGATCAATTGTGTTAGATTTTATGTATGAAACTGGTGGGAATGATGTTTGGACCCTAGTTTCAATGGCTTCCTATTGGCTATAGGTGGTCACTTGTCCACCAAGACTGCCAGAAGACAGTGGTTGGCTTTTTCCTTATAGGCGTTTCTACTCAATCGGTGGGGGTTGTTTCTCATTTTGCTTGGAAATTCCTCTCAGCGGCCAACTACCTTGGGGTTCCTTTGGTTGAAGNATAGATGCGAGTGGTTGGCTTTTTCCTTATAGGCGTTTCTACTCAATCGGTGGGGGTTGTTTCTCATTTTGCTTGGAAATTCCTCTCAGCGGCCAACTACCTTGGGGTTCCTTTGGTTGAAGTAGTTAGGGACTTATGTCCTCAAAGACTATAGATTGTTTGAACTTAGTGTAAATTGATAAATTTTAAGGCTCTCTCAATGTGATGAACTGAGTTGGGTTGATTACTTGGTATGTTGTATTTTTTTTTCTATCACTNAGACTACAGATTGTTTGAACTTAGTGTAAATTGATAAATTTTAAGGCTCTCTCAATGTGATGAACTGAGTTGGGTTGATTACTTGGTATGTTGTATTTTTTTTTCTATCACTATAGTATTTGGTAGCTACAAATGGTTTATGAAGTCATCATATTGTGGTAGAGTTCATGTCATTGTGCATGCAAGCATTGAATAATCAGAAATTTGTAAACAGATACATTTTTAACCCTGAATGTTGATGGCCTAACTAGATGACTACCTTACACTAATATTCCTCTTTAATCAAGAGAAGGTGTCGGGCTCTTAATGCAATGGGACTAATCCCATCCGTAGATCCACAGGTCACCTCCCAGATGCAAGGTTGGTCAATAGGGAGGACGCTTAGTGTCGTGAGAATCCCTCCTTCTCTACCCCCTCTGCTTTCTAGGTCATCTGGTTTTAATGGTTTTAGAACAATATTCAATGAAGGGCCTAGGAATATATAATCANACGCTTAGCGTCGTGAGAATCCCTCCTTCTCTACCCCCTCTGCTTTCTAGGTCATCTGGTTTTAATGGTTTTAGAACAATATTCAATGAAGGGCCTAGGAATATATAATCATGCCACTCCTCGTATCCCAGAATATCCCAGAGGGTGATGAATGGGTAAAGGAGGAAGGCTAAGAAAGACTGTTAATTTTATTGTCAATTTTAGTTAAACTACATTCATTAACCCATTGAGTATTTAACTTACACTTTGTTATGTAAATGAAATTGCAATAAAATAAAATTGAAATGGACATGAAATGGTTCAGATGGATAGAGGCGGCTGAGCCGCACTAACAGTCCCAATAAAAGCAAACAGTGAAACCCAAAAATGGGTCGTGCACATGTAAAAGTCCTGTTTTTGAAAAGTGGATTCTGATCAAACCGTGAGGAATTTCCTCAAACGGTTGAAAACCCACTTCATAAATGGGTCCTTTTACCCATAACCATGGATTTATTTGCAAATGGATAAACTTTTTTGGTAGAAAACGAGCTTGAACATAGGTCAATTTTCAGAAATTCGGTTTAGCTGTTTTTGCACAGTTGAGTGATTTGCAAATCATAGAATGGCCAACAACTACTGGTANGTTTTTGGTAGAAAACGAGCTTGAACATAGGTCAATTTTCAGAAATTCGGTTTAGCTGTTTTTGCACAGTTGAGTGATTTGCAAATCATAGAATGGCCAACAACTACTGGTACTGTGGGAAAATTGGATTGGATTGGACTTGAGGAGGCTCAAAAATAACTAAAAATGTAAAGAAACAGAAATATAAGCTACATTTAACAGAAAAATTAACCTAGGGCAAAAAACTGAATAAGAAACTAAAACTTTGAAAACTAACCCNAACAATAACTAAAAATGTAAAGAAACAGAAATATAAGCTACATTTAACAGAAAAATTAACCTAGGGCAAAAAACTGAATAAGAAACTAAAACTTTGAAAACTAACCCAGGGATCCTGTGGGATCGACCTGGTATGGTCGCCAGTTTTGTAGTAGGGATTTCTCCTTGTTACAGAGGCAAGAATGGCTCTATTATATCTATAGGACATATGGGTAGGTTCCTACATGTGGAAAATGTAGAAATAAATCGAAATAAACAGAAAGCAAAGACAGAAAGAAAATAATGGCCGTGAGCTCCTCTACAAACACTGTTAGGGCTTTGCCTTGGCAACCTGCAAACAATCTATTAAGCAAAAAAAGAAAGAAATCGAAATAAACAGAAAGCAAAGACAGAAAGAAAATAATGGCCGTGAGCTCCTCTACAAACACTGTTAGGGCTTTGCCTTGGCAACCTGCAAACAATCTATTAAGCAAAAAAAACCTACAAAACATGTTAATAAACAAGGGTTAGGAAACAAGTAAGTTATAAAAATGCATGAAAAACAACAAGATTATACCTCCTTTGGTGAAATGGGCCACCATGCCTTGGCTGGAAGGAAGCACCTCCCTATCTCACTCAGTAATGGAAGGAGAGATATGGCTCAATGAGGGAAATGAGTGGAAGAGAGAGGGACATGGGTGGCTTGAGAGGCGANGCCTTGGCTAGAAGGAAGCACCTCCCTATCTCACTCAGTAATGGAAGGAGAGATATGGCTCAATGAGGGAAATGAGTGGAAGAGAGAGGGACATGGGTGGCTTGAGAGGCGATGGTGTCTCAAGGAATCCATGGGAAGCATAATAGTATGCAAGAGAGGTGTGTGTGGATAGTGACCCCCCACCCTCCTTTTATAGATTTTTTGGGGACTTTTAGGGTTTTAAGCCCTTGGTCAGGGATTTAGCCCCTTTTTTGGGCTTTTATCCCCTTTCACCCTAAATTTTACTCCTTTTAGGGTTTTATCCACTTTTCGGGGGCTTTGGCTCCTAGGAGAGTATTTTAGGCTCCTATTGGGGGTTTTTAAGCCCTTTTCTTCATTATTAAGCATTTTTGAGGGTGTGGGGGTCTAATGGAGTGATATGAGAGTCATGAAATGGTGTCCATGGGTGGTGTAGGTCATGGAGAGATGAGTGAGGGATTTTTCAGGTTAACACTCATCATCGCTAAGACTTGTATCATTTTTCCTTTTCAACTTGACACCTTTTACCTTGAGAAGATGTTCCCCGAGTGTCCTTATCTTGCTCAGTTTCCTTGCATTATGCATAGGTTTGTTCCTTGCACTTGGAACTAGTTTTTCTTGTCTATGACACTCGTCTCCTTGCATTTAGAGAATTCTTTCTACTCTCCTTCAAGCTCATTCAAAACAGTAAGGAGGCCGCGAGTTCACTTTTCCAGAATCTTTAAAACTTCATGGGAAAGATATGGAGTTTCTTTAGGCCCAGGTTTAACTCCTCAAAATAGACTTGACTACCGAGTAAACTTGTTCATTCAAGCTCGTTAAGGATATGTGAATTCAAGCTCGTTAAGAATATGTGAATGGGCATCCACATTGGTGGTAGGTTATCTATTTCTTGGACCATGTGGAATAATACGAGAAAGGAACACTCTCTTTTCTATGGAATTAATAAGAGTATTCTCAGGCATAGGTTTATTGCTTTTTTGGACCTGAGGGACTAAACTTACAGAAAAGGAACCCCTCGGTATGAGCTTAGTTTTCTCTTTTTTGTGCTCTGGACCTAAACATGAAAAATATTTCAAGTGTACTTTATGTCTTTGTCATGCTTGCTAAACCCTAAAGAACAAAGCATCGAGTTTATTGTTGTAAGCCCCATTTCTCGTAATCAAATGGATCTTTTTGAGTGATCTTGCCTTCCTTTACAGTCATAAAACTCAGGCTATATGCTTCTTTTGAAGGAGCGTTGGGTAGCTTTTAATTTAACCTTTTTTGGACCTTCCTGACTAAATACAGAAAAGGTGAGCTTTACTTCTTTGGAAGCTAACAGAGTTTGTTTGTGGTTTGTTTTATAATTTTCCGGCCTCAGGAGACTAAATTGTACGAAAAGGCACCCCCCTTGGAGTCTTCTTTGGAGTTTTTAGACTCTCTAAACTATGAAAACACCACCGAGCATGTACTAGTTCGGGCTCATAAAATCCATGAATTAGTGCTTTATCAAGCATTCTTCTGTCTTTTCTTCATTCTTGCTAAAAATGAAAATGGTCTCGAGTTTGCTTTCTTGGACTCATTAAACCTTTACAAGAAAGAGGGGAAGGGAAGTTCATTCACATTTTTTTGGACATCATGGTAGCAAGTCTTGATTCCTTGAACAAAGCACTAGTTTTGAGTCTATCAATAGTTGGGTCCTAGTATTTTGACAAGAGGGGAAGGGAAGGTCATTCACATTTTTTTGGACATCATGGTAGCAAGTCTTGATTCCTTGAACAAAGCACTAGTTTTGAGTCTATCAATAGTTGGGTCCTAGTATTTTGACCTTATCCTGATTCAAAGTTTCTTACTCCTATAGTTGGTCTCTTTTCCAATTATATGGGGAATCTGTCAATGTCTCCTACTTTGTAGATTTGTGTCATTGGTTCCTTTTGTGTTAAAATATTCCTAAGTCACTTTTGTGTTACGCTCACTATTCAAGGATTAAACCTTTGTTGGTCATTCTGCAGTTGCGTTGACCTTTTGTGTTGGCCATTCCCTGGTATCAGTTCATTACATCATGTCTTCGGCGGTCCTTGTCGTGAAATTTAGTACCAATTTCAGATCCAATTAGTCTTTGACTTACCTCATGTTGGATCATGAAGGATGCCTTAATGTGTTCCTTCCAATGGATTTCTTCCTATCGACTGCAACACATATTACTGTAGGAATGAGATTTAGAGTTTTATGACAGTACCTTAGGGATTGTTGTCATTAGTGGCAATTTCCCTTGCTATTGGGTAGTGGGAATACCTTATGTCTCCTACTCTGATTCTTCAAGTGTTCGACTTCAAGTCCTTGTATTCACACTTGTTAGAATGTACTAGGTAACTTGGGGACCATTTTCATTAATGGTGGTTTCCCTCGCGTTTGTTAACGATTCACATTATTGACCAGTAATAAAATGGTTTCCTCCATGTTTGACTTCAGCTCCTTTATTCGTATGGTTAGGATTCGTACCTT
>LPNX010302963.1:0-13412 GCA_001517045.1 Pseudotsuga menziesii
CCACAAAAATTGCAATGACGCTCAGTCTTCTTTCCTTTTTTCTTGGATCCTTTGTCATTTTTTAAAGGAGGAGCTGACTGAGAGGGTTTGGGACCCTTGCTATTTGGTTTATTATTGCGAGAATTTTGTTTCTTGGGAGGCTTGGACTTTTCTTTCTGTTGGGACAATAAGGCTTTCCCAGATGTATCTGCATTGTTAATTATTCCAAGATGAATGAGCTTATCTTGCTCTCTAATTAAGGAATCACAAAAGGATTCAAGGCTAGGCTCTTGATAGCTAGCTGCTGGCAATGATTCTTTCATGGAGTAGAATGTAGATACAAAAACAGAATATGCAGGTCCAATTTTGGAAAGAATATGATAAATACATTGTTTGTCTTCTTTCTTAATCTTGCATTCTGCACATAATAGTCTAAGAGTTTTATACGTAGATAAATAGTCTTAAATGCATGAAAAATCATTGAGATTCAAGGAAATCAACTCATTCTCAAGTTGATGACCCCGAATTTCATTGTGTTTACCAAACACAGATTCCAACTTTTCCCAAGCTTTATCAGGTTCATCAATGTCAGATATGTGGAATCGCAAATCAATAGAGTTTGCCATCTCAATCAATCCACGAGCTTCATCACATCTATTTGCCCATTTAATTTTCTTATCATCATCAGTGGGTTCTGTTTCTTTCCCTGAGGTTATCCTGAAAAGTCCCCTACTTCGCAGAACATCCTCCATACGAGATTTCCATGAGAAATAGTTAGAACTTGTAAGTATAATATCACAAGGGGCGTCCATACTGTAAAATACTGGCTAAGAAAACAGAAACTAACTGTCTGAATGCAAAGAGCTCGAAAAAATATGCGGTTTCAAAAAAAACGGCACTTAAAACTGATTCCGGATGATGAAGTTATGCTTGATCAAAGAAATGTTGAAGATGTCCCCAATAGTGACGTGGCAGATATTAACTTGACCAACTAAAAAAAAGAACCCCCCTCTTCCAAGGATCAACCTTTAACAATCACTTTACAATAAAGTTGCTTTAAAGTGAATCACTTTTGTAGAATAAGTGAGGTTCATTTTTACAATAATGTACTTTTAAATAGTGCGGCAATAAATTAAAAGACTTAAGTGACTCACTTTTATTTTATTTTATTTATGTGAGATGCACTTTTACAATAAAGTAACTTGAAAATAAAAATTGCATGCACTAAAAGTAGCTTAATGAGACTTGAACTCAAGACTTATCAAGGTGTAAAGCAACTTTGGACCAAGTGAGCTAAGTTTAAAAGGTACATAAAAGTATGGAAAGAGGAAGGGGGCTTCTTTTTTTTTACTCTTCTCTCTCGTTTTCCGTGCTTGTTTTCTTTTCCTGCAAAAAAAAAAAAAAAAATGAAAAACAAAAAACAAAAAAACTTTTTCCACACAATGGGGTTAGATCTTGATTAGCTTACCTGGAAAGTCTATGTTTTCAAGTTTTCTCACTGTTTCTGATTTGCCGTGATCACACAAGGTGCACAGCAAAGAGCATACATAGCCGAGAAGACAAGAAAAAAACTTTCCCTTACTGTTTGTTATTCGCCGCGATCGCGTAAGGTGCACGGAAAAGAGCATACACAGTCAGGAAAAACAACAGCCCGAGACTAAAAATAAGAGATCTAATAATAAACTGATAAAATATGAGAGATTTATAAAAAAATAAAACAAATTCGTCACTGTAACATTATACCTTCAGATTTGCCGAAATGGGTGTTTCTGGAGCAAACGAAAACGGTTTTTGGTGAAACAAAAACTATTTCCTAATGGAAATGGTGCTCCGGACGCAATGGAATAGCTCCCACAGGACACAAATGCATAAAAAAAATAGAACCATAAACCCTTTCAAAGTTTCGGCAACACCAGTTCCAGATCTTGATCAAAACTGAAAGCGACTCTTCATAAAAGCTCTGATACCATGTTAGGGTACACAGGGTACTCCCAAAGGACCAAACACCAAGAATAATCGCTTCACACAAACAGATCACAGATCAATACACCAATGTTTGTCACGTGGTTAAAACCCTCGAGAGGGAAACAGTCCACGGCCCCAGCCAAATAGCTACTTGGAGCAATTTATTATGCAAAAGAAAGAAAGGTACATGAGCTTCTCATAATCGATCAACTAGCCAAGGACCCTCTATGCTCTTTAAATAGATATCATAGACCAATCGGGTGTTAAGCCACAGATCAATGGTAGGTATGATCTAAGAGAAGTTGAACCGTCGGATCATTCTATGTCTAGAACATATCGTGACCGTTGGATTAGAATATTTACAAATGCATACTAATGCATACTAAAGAAACACACTTTTACCTAACAGATATATTACACAAGTTGATCTTAACTAACTCCTAAGTGTCTAAATATCCTAACACATTTGACAACATCAAATTAATGGGAAAGAGATTGACTACCATGGTTTCCACTCAACTATAGGAAAAGCATTTGACAATGTCAAATTAATGGGAAAGAGATTGACTACCATGGATTCCGACTCAACTATTGGAAAAGCATTTGACAACGTCAATTTAATTACTTTATATAATGAATCAAGTCTAAAAGTGTTGGACAAATGGAAGAGCCACATGGCTAAATTACAGTGTTGGACCAACACTCATCTTGTGTATACCAATGTAGGAAAATCTCACGACGACGTCAATTTAATTACTTTATATAACAAATCAAGTCCCGAAGTGATGGACAGCTCAAACAACCACATGGGTAAATTATAGTGTTGGCCCAGCATTCCATGGTAGGAAAAGCATATGAGAACATCAATTTAATGACTTTATATAACGAATCAAGTTCGAAAGTGTTGGACAATTGTAATCGCCACATGGATAAATTACAATGTTGGCCCAATACTCATCTTGCATATGCCATGGGAAAGAACCCATTTTTTTGGATGGAGCTAAAAAATAGCCACATGGCTAATTTACAGTGTTCTCCCAACACTTGCCTCACGTATGTCATGGTAAAGGACCCATTTGTTCGGATGGAGCTAAAAAACAAAAACGTGGCTAAGTTAGAGGATTTTTCCAACACTTGGCTCACATATGCCATGGTAAAGGTTGAGTGCTTCATGAAGAAATCTGCAACTGTGCAGCATGCATCTTATGTCCATCACTGCTTTGAGATTTTCCATAAGGTTGGAAGTCCTTCCCATACAAATATCTTATTTAGATAGAGCTCTTTCATGTTCAAATATCGTTTGGCATCTGCTTATCAGGTATAGCTAACCTTCCTTTAACTCAACTTTCATCTGCTTATCTGCATCATCTTTTTTTTTGTATTGCTAACATTCATTTAACTCAACTTTCATTTGCAGGTAAGGCATCCAAGGAAAATGGCATTCGATTTAACAGGTAAGTTATGGTTTAATCCTACGTCTCTTTCCCTATTCGGGTTCTTTAAGGGACACATTGCATATTTTCATGGCCATGTTCTTAGTCTGCGATTATCAGTTAACTTTTATTCTTCCATGATATTTGGTTGTTATTCCCCATTGAGGGTTTAACTTCTCGTGCTATTCCATAGTTGCATTCAGTAATTTTATTTTGGTTAAAGTTTCACAGGGTTTGGACATTTGATGAAGTCAGATTGTAGTTTTTAACATGAAAAAGTTGATTTTCTCCTTTACAACTGAGAAGCTAACCCTAGGGTTTATTTATATTTATGCTACAATACTGTACAAAGTTGTTTCCTCTAACACTTAAAACTATTATGTGTATGTAAACCTAATGCTGAGGTTTCGACGCAAATCAGTATATTTTTTGTTATTATGCTTCGGCTCTATTCAACTTATTGTTGGACTTTATGTTTCGGCTCTATTTCAATATATTCTTGGTTATTATGCTTCGGCTCTCCTCAATTTATGCTTAGGCTCTATTTCATTTTATTCTTGGTTATTTTGCTTCAGTTGAGTCTAAGTTTATAATTCTTGGAATTTATCGATAGAGTTTCGCACTATGTAGAGAGGCTTTATTTATAATTTTATTTTCATTTTTTTTAACAAAGAAATACATTTCAATTCACTATATTTTACTACTTTTACTGTTATATATTAAAGAAGAGCATTCGAATCATGTAATGGATAATACATTCATATTTTTCCTAAGCAATTATTAAATACCCAAACTTTGACAATCATAATAGTAGGCTAATTAAGTTTAGCATACCTATAGGATGATATTTTTTTCTCTTCGTGCAGGATGATAATTCTCATCTCTTCTTCGTGCAGGATGATAATTGTGGGAAACATATAATTATTGTTCCCAGTTAAATCATATATAGGCATTAGAATCCATTAGACTCTCGATCGCCCCCTACAACCAAGCACCCATAACTAACTAAAAATTGTTGGTGAACTGCAACTCCACGAACTCCAACCTTAAAGAATGGTTGTTGAACTCCATATCCGCAAACTCCAACTAGTTACACCTGTCAATTTGGAACTCCACGAACTCCAATTGCATACACCTGTCAATATGGTTAATCCACGCATTGTTACAGTTGTTAATCAACTCGCCATCGCTTGAAGCCGCCATAGTTTGAAGTCGTCGAGAAGTAGTTAGGATTTAGTTATTACATTTAACAAATATGACAACTATACATTTAATCTAAACTGTACATTTTCCTCTCTGTTGTGAATCTTGTTAATGATCTCATCGAAGTCCTGTTCCCAAAAAAAATATAAGAAGTATTATGCCTATCGACGTAAATATAGACTATATTAGACAGGGAAAAAAGCCCATGATAGGCCTTTTTCCCATCAAATTCCAACACTGCATGTAAATATTGTATGGTTTATGTGTATTTTAAAAAAATTTAAAGTTTGAAAAATAAGTTTTTTAAATCTATAAGCAACCTACTCCCGTATTTTTTCGTACTAGATTTTTTTGTTACGTATTTTTTCCGTATCAAACCATATTCAAATTTATATTCATACTTAAACTATGCTACAATGAAATAAACACAAATAATTATTTAAAAACATTTGATTACATTCAACCTTAAAGCCATCACATTAAGAATACGCATGCATACGCTTTATGTCTTGAAAGGCCACAAAGGTCTCCACTTTATTGTTAGTGGCATGGTTTTTCAAAATTTTAATATGTAAATGTTTTTTCTCTTTTTATAATCCATTTAAAGTCCACAAATCCACCACTTTATTATCATTAGTGGTATGATTTTTCAAATGTTTAATATATTTATGTATTTTCTATTCCATTTTGGATGTATGTTCATTTCATTTATAATCCTAATCTTCATTTGACATATTTTTATATCATAACTTGGGTAACGTTGCCTTTGAGCAAACCACTCCTCTCCTTTGTCATTAGTGATGGTATGTATTCAAAAGATGAAGCCTTTGAGAAAAGTAATTGAAAAGAGCATTGCTGATCTATATTTGAAAATTGCATCTCTGCATTGTTTGAGAACATTAAATTGTAATTTTATACTATTTATTTAAACTCATTTCCACTTAATTGTGGTTGGTGCTTTTTTAGTTAAATTTTCAAAAAATTAAAATTAAAAATTTTAAATTCATTTTTATTCCAACTTTTCTTAACTCATTTTCACAAACTTTTTTTAACTTTTTTTTAACTCATCCACACTAAAAAGTAATTGTTATTTTATGTTTTTAACTTTTTTTAATTCATTCTCACTAAAATACAATTGTTATTATTATTATAATTGTATTTTAACTTAAAAAATACCACATCCTCAACAAAAATATATATGGAGTCGCCATGTGAGAATCAAAAAATAGAAAATACATTACCTCCCAAAAAATATATGGACAATGTGTCGTCAAATCAATTCCGGGAAATGGACTTTGTTGTTGTTGTTTTTTTCCTATTTTGGCTCAACAAAAATATATATATATATATGATTTATATAAAAACACCCATAAAAAAGTAGTTCAAACATCAAATGTCATAAAAATATAGGTTCAAATATGTAGTCCTCTCCACCTTAAAAGTAAAAAATCAAAAGCAAGTGTCTTTCCAACTATTATAAAATATGGAAAAGAAATCAAACATAACTATTTAAAAATTGTCTCGATGTTGTTGTCTACTTCTGTAGAGTCTTTTAGAAACGCTGGGAAGAAGCAATCAAACATAACTATTTAAAAATGATCTCGATGTTGCTGTCCACGTCCGTAGAGTCTTTTAGAAAGGATGGGCAGAAGCATTATGCTCGTTTTCAATGGGAGTTAGCTTTCTACCCGATCATTTGCACCGATCGGATGACCAGCAATGTGTGATATGACAGCTCACGCAAGCCAAGTCGTCCAATCGATGCAAATGGTTGAGTAGAAAGCTAACTCCTTTTCAATGTATTCAAACAAACTTTCGTTATAAAGTTTTCTCATTGTCTTGCTTTCTAAAAAACATTCCTTATTTTTAGTTAGTTTGTACGAGAAGCTCAATTTGACCTTGGTTGCAATTTTATTATTGTAATCTCAACCATCGAATTAAATTTTTGAATCAATATCTGTTTTTTTAATACAATTTTGATTTTAAATGTTCCATTATATCTAACACTTCATAGATCTCGAATAAAAAAAATATTCATATATTCATATGATAAAGTTTTCAAGACAAATATTGAATTTATATTTAATATTATACCTTCCAAAGATGTAAACACAAAATGCTATTAAAAAAAAAATACAAGAGTTAAAATCTTAGATGGAAAACTATAAAAATAGAAGGAAATGATAGGTTTCCCATGTTATAAAAAAATTTAATGGCATATCCAAAGTAAATGAGACCTGATTTATAGTGCACCACTCAGAAAATCAACGACATAAACAAGGTCATAAGATTTCAATGCATTGCAACCCTTTTGAAACAAAATCTTGACATCTTCCAAGGTTTTAGGCTACGGTAAGGACTCTCGCTCAGAAGTCGCAGGTTCTCTATTACTCGCAGCACTACCATTCATGAGAAAAGCCTCAACCAGGGATGCTTCACTTGGATTATTGCGTTTTCTATACCTTGTCCATATGGTCGCTTTAATTTTTTGTATATAATTGTGTTTCTTTAATTGAACAACATGACAATACACATTTATTACTAGCACACCCACATAGTTTGTGGTTGGATCATGTTGATAAGGATCAAATGGTTGACTAGTTATAGAATGGAAGAGAGTTTGGAAATATTTTGTTATTCCTCATATTCTTCTAGTTAAAAGGGTTCAACTATGAGTTATCCATGCATAAGTAGATGTCATCACCTACATTCTGTTATCCATTTATTAACTATCAATTATTTTTTTACATTCTATTTTTTTTTATCTCACATTCTTCTAGTTATATGCCATGAATTTTGGTTATTTATTTTTTATATTTTTCTTACAATTATGTATTTCCAATTTGGAACGACTGTCATAGAATCAATATCGACACTACATTTTGTCTCATCCTCAATCGTAGATGAAAAGGCATAGACCATAATCCATCCCACATCTGAAATAAAAACATCTATCAACCTAAATATGAAAAACAATTATAAAACATTAGACATCTTCAGCCACTAAAAATAGGTGATGTAAGTGGACAATGCGTGTCCTGATTACCTATATTAAAATAATGATATCATAATATTATTAAATCATTGTTCACAATTAACCATATACTTTGTTGCAAATACCCAACAATGTCCAATATATAAGACACATGTTGTAGCAATGTAAATGCTCTGTGGCTACATGTATGCATTGCAAATGGAGAAATGACATGCTTGTTCGAGAATGCAGCTACCTTAGTAACTCGCATGTAAACTCTAGTTTCTCAGCAAGATTGGCCTTTGCATTGTAGACACACATGAGGGAACCCATGTGAGGAACATGATATTACTACCTGCTATTTCTAATCTAATTTGATAGAAGGTTCCTATGATTCTCAATATTCCATAGTTTCTCACTGATAATTAAAATGCATGATGGAACATTGAATGAATAATTGTTTTATTGATCGAGACTCGCCATGCGGCATAATTAATTTGAGCACGTAAGGAATACTACTATAAACATGGGATCTTGCGTGCCCTCTTGTTAAGTGTCGTCCAATTTCACTTGCAACAAGTCCGTAAAGCAACTTCTAGTGATGTCTCGGAATTTGTAATTCAACTCCATTTGTAACAGGGATTTCTCTGTTGTTACGTGCAAAAGCACCAGCCTTAAAATTCCTTTGTTCAGAGTATGACGACAGGGTTGACCTGGCAGCAAATGAATCTGACTCATGGGAGAAGAATCATAGTTGTAATACTAGGAATGTAACTGCAAATGGGAAATACTGAGGGAGATAATTGGACTAGTGATATCTAGGGGACAAAAGGAAGACTCGTCGCAGAATATGTTGAACAAAGGAAACCCAATGGGGGAAAGCTGCCAAACTGTGATATATGGGGTGGCTCCTAAAGACACCATTATGACATGATCTCATTGATTTTTAGCGATCCCAATAAATTCAATGCTCGATGGTGTTTTCAATTTTAGAGAGTCTGGAAACACGAAGAAGACTCTAGTGGGTTCTCTATTTCGTATGTAGTCTCTTGAGCCCAAAAAATGATAAAAGTGTAAAGAGCTCTCCCAACCTTTAGGGGCAGGAAGACTTCTTTATCGTTGGTATTCCAAACCACCCAGAAAAGGTTAATCCCATACTGACGGGATGGTCATTCAAATACTTTTACGAGCATGAACAAAACCAAGATTGCTTGGCAATCTTTCCTTGATGAGAAGGTTGGAAAAGAGATTAAAGACAACCCATGATGAGATTTTTCGTAGAGTACGGTCCCAATGTCTGAGAAAGCATAAAAGGATGCAAAGAGAAACATTCATGTCTTAAGTGTGCTGAGGTGGTCCTTTTCTTATGATAGTCTACATAGCCCAAAAAAAGAGATAAACTATGCTACATAGATGCCTTTTCAAATATTTTAACGAGCGTAAAAGGAAGCAAGCGTGCTCAGTGATATTTTCATTCTTTTAGGAGTCAGAAAAGAGCTTGACAGAAACTCTGTAATGGTCAATGAAGCAAGGTGGAAGTGTTTGATGTATGGAAAGAGGTTATGTTGTGAACATGGCTGATGGGAATAAATGTAGAACACTGATGGGGCCCCCTTGTGAGATGACGGATGGTAGTCAAAGATGGCCAACTGTGTAGTATGGATGGAGCGAATGGCTCGTGAATAGGACAATACATACAAATGGAGATTCATGTGGTGGCACACAAATTGAGGTGACTTTCAGGAAATATCCCAGAAAATCATTGTGAGAGCACGAAACAAGGGTCTCGTCAAAAGACAAAGGGCAGAAAACGAAACCCGTTGGTGCGAAGGACGTCTCAAACAAACTCTGGCCGAATCTATGGTGCACCAAAGAAAACAAGACCCAATTGAGGCCTATAAACAGGGGGGACCACATGACATGTGTCAATGTTAATTTTCAGTGTTGAGTTGGAGTGGAGAACCTCAGAGCTCATTTGATGGTTTCTTTCATTTCGACCGACAGTTGTCAGATCTATGACTTGCAGATAAGAGCTCTTGTCAAACCTGACTTTTTCACTGGTTTGGTTTTTTATTTTGCTCATCCTAGGGCTTATGCCAAGATGAAAGGTTTCGTAGGGCTGGGTCGCACTTTTTGAGGGAAAATCCATGACCTGGGTCACTCATATGGGCCAGATAGGCGTGACCCAATTGCACCTGTCAAAGAGACAATAATGACCTGGGTCACATCTATCCAGCAGGAAAGAGCGACTGGGCACATCTGTTTAGGGTTTAAGCGCGACTTGGGTCACTCAGAAAGGCTGAACAGGTGAGACTTAGTCTAGAATGAGGTTTTGTGTGTAAAATTGGACCTGACAGGGAGTGCGTGTATGTGCAATATGCCCGACTGGTATGGTGAGAGCGGGATATTGGTACCTTGTGGGAGGAGGCCTTAGGGGATGGAGCAGTGGTGGACACGCTCACCCAAAGTGGGTTGTTGAGGTACTTTTGGGTGCCACTCATGCGTACCAAGAGACTACTATTGGAGACTCTGGTGAGTTTCTGGGACACAGACATGGGGTGCTTTATCATCCAGGAGGAGAGGATTGAGATCACGCTCTTCGACATTTATTTTCTGATTGGCCTCTCGATGCTCAGTGTGATCGATGACACTACGTCGAAGCTTACACACGGGATGTCGCTAGATGAACTGTGCGAGACGCAATGTTATGCCTCTACTACTGTGCACAAGTCATACATACTGGTGTGTTACCTTGAGAGTCTTGTGACTCATGTTGTGGTAGCAATTGTGCTGCGGATATTGGGCTCATCAGTTTCGCACAAGATCTTAGGGGGGAGCTCCAGATTGTGGAGCATTTGTTGGGGGGGAACCTACTATGGGTGGGGCCAGATGTACATGTGAGTGGTTCGGCATTCATTGAACCATGCCAAGATAGTGGGAGGGGATTTATGTTTCCCTTCATTTTTGTGCTCATTCTTTTTTGAGCGACTGTCGAATCTACGACCACACTTGGCAGTGCGGGAGGGAGGGCCTCGCGAGTCATGCATGAGGTGGTGGAGTGAGATGATGATCCAGGAGGGAGGCAACTTAGTGGGTTGTTTCTTAACTCGGGAGCTACTTACATAGTGGAGGAATTTGCCATTCCTCATTAAGGACTACCCATATGTGGGGATGGACTATCGGGGAGATTCAGAGATGCCTCGACCTATAGGACAGTCGTGGGGCCCTGATGGTAGGTATACATGATGTTTTATGTGGTTACATGCATATATATAGTTTACTATATTAGTGTTAGCCAGTTTATGTATATGATAGATACTGATGACGTATTGTGTGTATGTGTAGACATCGGACCACGCCCGCCAGCAGGCTATGAGCGGCAAAGGGGTAGGGTGGAGGGGGCATATCCACTCGCTCACAGACACGAGAGGCATCAAAGTTCATTGAACTCACTTCATCATGACATAGAGTGTCTGGTAGAGGGGGTCAGAATGATGACTGACAATACTTAGACATCGACTTGATTGCCACATGTTACTACGATCTTTTATAGTGGATCCCCTTGATGAAGAGGATTGTCGTCGCTGCCGAGTATGTTCGAGTAGCGGCATGAGGTGAGATGTCGATGGAGGACGAGGAGGACTCTAGTGAGGAGGACACAGAGGATGATTGAGACTCCAAGTACCAAGAGGAGGCCTCCTATTCTGATTAGCAGCTAGTGGGGATGCCCCTAGTGTGGCAGTGGACTAGGACTTTTTTATGATATTTATGCTTAGCCAAGAAAGCTTATGGGGCTTCTCATTTTTGTACTGAAACATTATGACATGATGATATATATATATATATATATATATATATGCACATGGATGCACTTTTGATGTATTTTTATGATTATTTTATGATGATGATGTCTATATGATGTATATCACATATCTATGCATGACTATATAATTATGCACGATGCAGATTTATTTCATATATGTGATTATTGATGTGTCGCTCTAGAACGCAATTATCCATTTGGTCTGCTACACTGTTGACACTTCTGGGAACATGTGTGAATGTAATGGATTCAAAATTTTTAACCAAATTTCTAATGCACGAGAACTTTCTAAAGAGACAAGGATCACGTACCCGGGAGCAGTTATTCAACTAGGAGACAAGAAACTAGGAGTCTAAGAAGACATCAAGGTGACGAATACCCAAGTGTAGGGAGGAAGACAAGAGACCAATGACACCATTGTACTCATCCTGGTTTTTGGTAGCAATGCCAACACACATTCCATCGATATGGATCAACTCATGTCATGGGAAATAAATAACCCACGCAGCCGAGGTGAGATTTGGAGGCCATCTAATTGCTCCGTCAACGAAACCAACGTAGCAATGTGGGGCAGGATCCATCTGGAGAAAACAAGGAAACAAACTATAACACTCATTACAAGAACAGTGTAAAACAAAAAATAAAAACTATAACACAAGTGACTCATTATGGGAGAGATCAGGCATAGAACCTCTTGAGGTAGAGCCAGTTACGGGGATTCTTCAAGAGGTGGTCGTCTGATTCAGTGAGGATGTATGCCCCCGTGTTGAGGAATTGATGGATGACATATGGTCCATACCACATAGATTAAAACTTCCCTTTTCCCAAATTATCATTGGCTTGATCATAGACGAGGACCAGATCGCCTTCGCTAAAGGTGCAAGGGTGGACACGGGAGTCAAAATGTGACTTTGACCTAGCCTTAGCTTCTTCAATAATTTGGAGAGAGACACAATGATCCTCATTGGTATGTTCGATCATAATAATACCTTGTTCTAATGGCGAGGTATAGTGGAGGAGCTCTACAAGAAGGAGGAGAGATGGAATCTGGAACTCAATGGAAAGTACAGACTCTACACCATGGACTAAGTGGAATTGGGTAAAATCGGTGGTGGTTTTAGAGATATCTTTGTCATCGTGAAAGTGGTGCTAGGATAGATCAGGTGGATCTTCCACGGTCAAGTACGGGAAGAGACTACTGGAAGTAGAGATCTTGTAAATGGTGTTGGATGTATCCAAGGAAGAAACGGGAGGGTGGATCTCCTCAAGGACAGTGATGTCAGACTCGTGAGAGTGTTTCCGATGGTCGCTAAGGGCAGACTGAAACTCAAGAAAGTCAGGGAAATGATGAGAGTAGTGACCATACAATCCACAAATCACACAAGGGTGGTTGGTTTGCAATGACTTGTTCTTATCCCTCGATGTGTTTGGGATAGTGACTACTAGAGTTCCATCGGATGTATCCATAGCATCCATGTGGGTGCACAGGATAGGAAACTATGGACAATTTGAGTTGCGTGACCTGGGATGTCGCATAATGCGCAAGGGGGGTCGACCTAGATTTAGTTGTTGGGTGAATCCACGGACCTGGGTAACACTTTTTGGCAAGCACATTTCGGCAAAAACAGAAAAACGCACCTCGGTTGAGGGCTTGTTAAGCCCTCGACCGAGGTCTTAATATCTCGACTGAGGTTTTATCAAGCCCTCGACCGAGGTATTTAAATACCTCGGTCGAGGTATTTAAATAACTCGACCGAGGTATTGCGGGCTTTACAAACCCTCGGTCGAGGTTCATTACTCAGTCGAGGGCTTAAAAAAACAGACTTAGCCCTCATTCAAACAAATGGAAAATTTACTGTTCCTTGCAGAGGTGTAAACCCTGCCATTCCTAGCACATAACTGAGCAGAGTTGATACCGATAGATTCACCAACGAAACTTCTATCCATTGACGTATCATACACGCATTTTGGCATTCATATGATATTTATTTTTTAATTACTTCTAAAACTTATACTTAGAAAACCACACTGCAAC
>LPNX010302963.1:13611-23743 GCA_001517045.1 Pseudotsuga menziesii
CTATTAAGCCAACATAATATTCCACAATTTGTTTTCTTACTGTAAGTCAAAATTCACATGGCATATATGCGTTTTGAGGGCTTCTATCTAGCACATGAGTAAAAAATCAGGTTTTCATCGCCAAATTTGGCCAAAAAGTGTTACCCATCTTCATGGAATCACCCTGTTACTTAGGATTCCTTTCCCCTAGTCCTCTTTGGGGGAGGAGGGGAAGGATTAGAGATGGTTGGAGTCCTTCCTGGACCAAGACGTGGGTGTGATGCCATCTCAATGGGTTGGACGGGAGTGAACACAACCTAGGAATTCGTGGGTGGGATTGGTGGTTCAAGGTACCACACAAGAATCCCCAGCGTAAAATTGGGTAAGTTTAAAGTATCCATGACATGTTTACTCACAATGCTAGATGGTGGAAACAAGAAAGAAATTGTGTGGATTGGGAGTGAACCCCAATAGTTTCATGGAGACTAATGTTGAGGTTGCAACTGAGGTTGATATGTGGTCGAAATGTTGTTGGATGTGATATTACACAAATATGAAACTTCAGACAAAGTAGGTGGAGGTGGCAAGGAAAAAATGTTTTTCGTCATGGGGGTGTAGGTGAACAGGCATGGGCCAACAGAAGACAAGGATGGAACAGACACACTATCAATGCTGGAGCTGATAGTCGAAAGGACATGTTCCGGTGTGGAGGGTCCCTTAGGATTGTAGTAGGCCAATTGGTCGACAGTTACATGTTTCAAGGAATTATGCAACTAGTGCGGACACCACTTGTTCCTCTACCCTGTAAGACACAAGTGTAGAACAAAAGAGCACATCAGCATATCTTTCCCAAAGATAATCAATTTAATAAACATGAAACCAAAACCATACCTCGGATCTGAGTGCTTTCTTCCTTGTTCCAAAATTTCTTCTTGAAAACTTCAGTACCTACAAAAGAGATTAAAAGACAAAAGCACAAAGTAAGAGCATCATGACAAATCAATCATCTATGCTAGTGATCAAGGAGTCTAACAACATTTAATTTTATTAACACACATTAAATATGGGAAAGAGGAACAATTTTGTATTAATAATGAGAGAGTAAAGTTACAACCATAAATCCTTAGTGTTGCTAGCTGTATCCCCTACAACAGATATGCAATCCTTCACACTTACAACAATCTCTTCACACAGAAGCTCACTCTATCTTTCCTCTAATCCAGATCTCAGTCCAAAACCATAAGGGTGCTTTCTTTGGCCTCCCATCACTCACTCCATGAAGGATTCATTTATAGGCCAAGTATGATGAGATTCACTTGAGGAATGGATAGGAGGTGATCCCAACAGGTGAGGAGGGTGAATTCCACCTCTACCTAGCTACTAGGAACAAAATCTACATAGGATTTCACAAGGAAGCTTTTAGAATGTTTTTTTTTTATGTTTTGGGTTGATCGGTGCTCTTGGCTTCAAGCAAAGAAGCGTCGACATCTTTTGATCAACAATGAGAAGCAATGACGATGCTACTTCCAAAATATAAGGAAGAGCTGGCGCACTTTAATCCACTGGACAAAGCACCAATGTTTCTCTGTCGTAACTAGGGAAAAGAGTTGGCCTTCCCAAGGAAAATAAGTTGCCAAAAATATCTCAGGCTAGGATTTCTAAAAGAAAAACAAGAAACTATGGGATTTTCATGTGCAACAGAATTCCCCCCCAAAGTATGAAGCTAGAAGGAAGTGATAGGTGAAATATTTTGATAGACATCAATACGGTATCAGAGGAAATAAGAGATGAGATTTACAACTGATAAAGGACCAATAACTGACTTGTCTGACTCAACCATGGTTGTGGACCAATACACTGCATATCCATGATGATGACCATGTCATGCCTACTAAGAATACACTGTAGATCCATGAATAAATGACATAGAGAACGGAACATGGCTACGGAACATACAAATTAGATCCATGTTATCTGAACCCAGTATGGACATAGCCACCAAACATACAATGTGGATCCATGTCATGAATCCAAATAATATTCCATCACAACCTGAGGATAGGAAATTATGATAATGAAGCCTAACCACTCAGGGTATTCATTCCAATCCCTAACAGATACGATTCTATCCATGTGAATAGATGTCTTGACATTAAACATGGCAGAAACCACTTTATTACCAGTCATTGATGTAATGTGTTAACAAGTGTGAGGGAGATCACCATTGATGTCAATAATTCCCAAAGTATTTCAGTATCGTTTCTCCCAAGTGTGAATAGATGTTTTGAGTCAAACACTTGATATAATCTTTCAATCAGAGGTCATTGTTGAAAAACTACTGTTGAAAGTGAGGAAACCTGCCATTGAGGCATGTAGGCTTCAAGGTACTTGACTATGTTTCTAAGTCCAATCCCCGGATGATGAGCTGAAATCGACATGAATAGACTCATCGAAGGAGGGCCATGATGTTTCCCCCATCATCGACACAAAACATGGAACAAAATGTGATTTTTGAAATGATGAGACAACTATGAAATTGACTCAGACATGACCAAATTGGTAAGAAGGTAAAGTTACTTATGAGTTTAATTTTGAAAGAGACATTTTTTAAACAATTTACAGCAGAACACATGACTTGGCAACATTGACTTGACGAGACTGACACCAGATGTAATGTAAGGAATATGGGGGAGCATTCTTTGAATGGACTCAAAGGAGTCAGGTGACTCACAAAAGTGGATCGACTTGGAGACAAGATGAATACCCAACTGTTCAGATATATAAATGTAGACATGTGCCATGTTCAAAGGTGGTTTGTAAACTGCCCTTAAAACAAATGAAAAACATTCCCCTTTCCCTTAATTTCCACATATTAAAGGATGAGTGCCTCTTTTCGTTTTTACAAGTCTAAAAAGGGTAAAAAGCACTCGTTGTAGCTCATCAAGTGATGAGTCCATTCTCACATATTTTACGAACCTGAGAAAGGAGGGGATCGTTCCCAAATAGGGTCTTTCACCATTTGATTTTATGAGTCCGATGAAAGTGGACTCATCATCGTTCATGCTTAGAGAGTCCGAACGATGACACAAGAAGACTCTAAAAGGTCCTTTTTCGTAAATAGGCCTAATCGGTCCAAAAAAGAGATAACCTACCACCGATTAGTCGACCGTTTTGATACTGTTACAAGAGTGAATGTAACAAGTTCGCTTGGCAATATTTTTGTGTTTTTAAGGAGATTGAAAAGAGCTTAAATATAACTCTGTAATGGGTTCTCTTTTTCATAATCTAGTTTTTACGAGTCTGAAAAAAGAAGCAAAAGTGGACTCGACACTCTTTTACTGGTTGTTTAACGAGCTTGTGAAAAGTGTAAAAAGACGCTCAATACTTTTTTATTTCCACTCTAAGCCTGGAAAAGACAAAAATAGCTTAAATCATAGCCACAATCCATATAAATTTGACCTTGAAGCTTAAAAGCACATTAAAGCCAGCTCCATTAAAAAACAAAAAAAAAACACTTTATTAAAGTAATTTTGGAATTAAAAATAATTTCTAATTAAATAAAAATAATAAAAAGACCATAATTGCTATAAATAGAAGGTAATAGTAAAAAATTTCTTACCGTTTGTTATTTTACCATTTGAAGAACTTGGAGTTGGAGCAAATGAGGAAAGCTTCTCTTGGTGATTGTGGGTGCTTTGGTCCACTGTTTCTCGAATTTCTTGGAAGAGGTAAGTAACACAACCATTTCTTTTCATTCCCATGGTAATTCTTTTGGATTTTGACTAGAGATGGAGGGTTTTTAGGGCATTTTGTCAGCCCAAAATGCACGCTAAGGTGGAACTGTTTTTCTCCCATGGTGAGAGCGACGACGCTCATCCACGCTAGGACAAGTGTGCCATATGCGCTTTGTCCACAGCCAACAGGAGCGCCTAAACTCGACGCTCTGCAATGCTGATACATAGGTGTCGTAATGCAATGTTGAGACATAAGTGTTGTAGGCGCTCTGTCTGCAACTAGCAAAAGTGTAGGGCGCTCTGTTTGTATAGAGAAACCACACCGAGATTAGGGTTTTCACCCGAAAACACCCCTTTCATCCATTAAAAACATTTTTTTGCATTTTCTCAGTCCATAAAAATCAATTTTTTTTTACTTCTTTCATCCATGAAGTGGGTTCTAATGCATATTTTGGATGTCTTGCAAGTGGAAAACAACATCCATTCCATGGTAATATGGAAAGAGAGTGAGCATGAAACAGTCAACTTCGAAACTGTTAGTGATCTGACCACTATAGAGGCCCTGCAGAAATGTGGGCTACTAAAATATTTCAGGGTGCCAAGCATGAAACCCTATATCTCTCTCTTGGAGTATATTATTGACAGGTGGGACCCCGACCAGCAACATTTTTTGGTCGGGACCCACACTCTAACCATTGAAATTTAGGACACATACTTCTTGATTGGGTTGTTACGGAGAGGGAGACAAGTGGTTATATCCATCCCATGGGGTGGTGAGTTTTTCTTGGACGATATGATTGACAGATATTGCGCACTGGGGACGCATTCCCAATCTGGGAAGCTCTGTATTCAATAGATAGTGGATCGTCCTTTGAGCACGATAGTTTATGCCATACAGAAGGTTGTCAGTACTAGATCTACTCACATGACCACTAGGGAACATATGCTATATGTCGTAGAGTGCATGGAGCCTATAGTCTTCAACTGGTGCGAGGGAATTCTAGTCATCCTGAACCATCAGCTGAACAAGAGCAAGTGGGGGAAACTCAAATAGTTTGGCTATGGAGTCGTGGTAGTGTTTTTTATCCTACAGAGGGTGCCTCATATGAGACCCCAGGTGGTTGTGAGTAGATTAGATCTCGAGGATCCTAGGATGCTCACATGGGTTTATGTTACATTAGAGGAAATTTGGGGTCTAAAATGGGCCTTATAAGAAAACGTGCCAAAATAAGTTTTTGTGAGTTGGAATTCAAGAACCAATAGAATTTCAATAAAATAAGTCAACCATAATGGTTTAATTGACATATTTGTCACTAAAAACAACTACTTTTTTTGTTCGTATTTTCGACATATCTCATTGTGTTTTTACTCAAATTTCGATCAGTAGAGCTCGTTGGATGCAGAATTTGGTTCCCCATCCAACGAGTACCCACGCTGCATACTTTTGATGGACCCTGCTACCCCAAAAACAAGAAATACCTGAAAAATGTGATGATGACATCATCATCACATTTTTTCAGGTATTTCTTGTTTTTGGGGTAGTGGGGTCCATCAAAAGTATGTAGTGTGGGTACTCGTTGGACGCGTAATCAAATTCCGCATCCAACGAGCTCTCCTGATCGAAATTTGAGTAAAAACACAGAGAGATATGTCGAAAATATGAACACAAAAAGTAGTTTTTTTCTTTCTTCCTCCAAAATTAATCAATGTTATTTTATTATTTTAACTATTATTTTATTATTTTCCTTAGGAGGCCCATTTTAGACCCCAAAATTCCTCTAATGTGGCCCATCACGGTGGCGGGGGTTTTAAAGTTGGCTACGGATAAACCTTGTTTCACTGGTTGAGAGGCCAGCTACTCATGATTGAGGATTATTCCTATGAGGGGGCCGACTTTCGTGAGGACCCAGAGCTTCTACTACCTAAGAGAGACGAGTGGGATGAGTGAGGTAAGAAAGAAACTATCCATCAATTTTTTCAATTTTTCAATTTTATTCAATATTTATTTTGTAATGCTGAGACAAGTGAAAAATGGTTTGTGCAAACATTGGACCTGTCCGTCCAACTAGGATGCCACCTATTGAGAGGTAGGTAGGAGTTAGATATATGGTGGTCCATCGCTCTGAGGTAGATGAGGAGCTTAGATATCTTGAGGAGAACCTGCAGCATTTGACTGTAGGGATTCCCAATGTTACCATTGATGACCTACCTAGGCACTACCAGCGTCATACTACAGGAGTCTCGGGACGGTTTGCCAAGCTACTTTGTAGAGTTCCTCAGACCATTATATGATACCATGAGCATCACCCTAATGATGACTAGTCTATAGAGACTTTCCACGTTTTTGTATATGTATTCATACTAAAAGCTTCGAGGCTTCATATTTTTCCCTATATATGTATATTTTGAACTATGACAGTCCTCGACTTGGGGGCACTGAAAACTCGATGTTTCAGCCCATTTTTGTATCTCATCTTTAGATTTTTAATATATATATGAAAAAACTTTATTTACAGATGTGAGTGCAAAAAATGTGATGTGTGAAATATATTCCTACTTATGAATTTACATGCATGTTTTTATGTTATAATGGATTTTTAATTATGAGCAATATACCAACCTAAGACATAATTAGCTAAGGAATCCGCAACAAAATTCAAATTTCTTTGAATATGTTGATACGTGACTTTCTCAAAAGACCTTTCTAAGATCCCAACCCTTCGGAATGTCCGAAGGAGTAGAGGGTTCTAGATGATGTAGACATGTTTTAGTTGTTGAACAACTAGTTCTGAATCTAGGTAAACCCTAATCTTTGTTACATCTTCAGTCAGAGCTTCTGTCAACAATCCAATAACCGCATGATACTCTGTGAGATAGTTGGTGGAGGGACCTAAAAACAAACCCCTGAACTCACCAAATCACCTATAGGAGAGTACAGTACCCAAGTTGTCGATGCAAGATTTAATGTGTAATGATTAGCACCGTCCGTGAATCTAGTAAAAGTGGTCATCTATCCATTAGACATAGGAAATACATAGGTAGGGTTTGTGAAACACATCATAAATCACACAAAACACCACACTTTCAAATCAAGACACACAACAATCTATAAACAATATTTACAAAGAACCCATGCTAGATGACCTAGGCATAGTATCTTTTAAGGTAGATCCCGTTACGGGGCTCACCCAGAGATATCACATCATAGTCTACTAACTCATATGCACCCTTTTCCAAAATGCGGCTAATAATGTAAGGCCCATTCCACATAGATTCGAATTTCTCTGCCCCCAACTTATCATGCTTCTGGTCATAAGTCAAGACCAGATATCCTTCATTGAAAGAGTGGGCTGAACAGTTCTGTCATATTGGAATTTCATCCCTCATTTGTGTGCCTCATTTTCTAAGGTAGCATTGTGGCGAATTTCATCGAGCTTATTTAGATACATAAATATTTCCTCTTCTATAGTGGTGTTAGGCAAAACTTCCACGGCGAGATTTAGAGAAGGAATCTTGCATTCTATCGGGAGAGTTGCTTTCAATCCATATCAGTTGAAAAGTTGTGAAACCGTTGGAAGTCTTTATAGTGATCCTATAGGCCCAAAGCGAAGAAAATAGTTGCAAGTGCCAATTTGATTTGGCCTACCCTACCATTCACTGAAGCATGGCTTTCACCACTTTATCTATTGCTTCAACCTGCCATTGGCCTGAGGGTAGTAAAGCGTATAGTTATCATGGCGAGAACCTAACGTTGCACTAAGTTCTGCCATCATTTTGTTCTGGAAGTGTGACCCATGGTCGATCACGATGGCCCTAGGAATCCAAAACCTAGTGATGATATGGTTAAATAAGAACAATACTGTTGTTTTCCCATCTTCGGAATATGTGGGCATAGCTTTAGGATTCATCCCATTTTGGAAATTAGTCCACATCCACAATAATGTAGCCATGCGCCCTAGCTGAGGTAGGCCTACAATGCACAAATTCTATGCCCCGTTCCGTAAAAGGGCCAACTGCTACAACAGGGTGGAGCAAAGATGGATGGGTGCACTTCTTAGTTGTGAACATTTGACAGGGAGGGAATTTCTTGACAGTTTCAATACAGTCTTTGAAAATTGAGGGCCAAAAATACCCTGCGCACAAGATTTTCTAGGCAATAGCCAACCCAGAGAGATGATCACCACAAGCTCTAGAGTGGCAATCATTTGAGACGATTTCAACTTCTTCATGTGTAAGACAACATCGCAATATAGAATTGATGCCACATAGGTATAAGGTATATTCAAAATGAGATAGTATTTATCCTGGTGGTGGATGCGACAATGCTCATCGCGAGTAGTGGTGGGCTGATATCATAGAGTCTAGAGATAAATAATAATATATTCATACCATGGATCAGTTGTACTAATGAGAAACAATTATTCATCAGGAAATGAATCGATGGGATATTTTTTCTCTGTAGTATGGGGAAGGTCACATATAATCTCAGCAAAAACAAGGGACTTCTTGGAAGTGGTTTTAGAAAACTCCAACTCAAATTCCTAGAGGATAACGATCCATCTTGATTATTTTCCCCCAAGTTTTGAGAATTTTGTTGTCATTGATGTAAAAGGTGTTCACGAATGACAAAGGAATAACCAGTGGATATGGTGTAAGACTGAAGGTTGTAGGTATCCAGAATAACAAAGGAATAACCATGTTTCATGTTGTAGGTTGCAAGGTGAATGACAGACGAATAACCCTATAGCAAGTTAAACAGCTAAATAACAATCATCCAATGTTGTTGCTAAAATAACTGTTGTAGAGGATCTTTGAAATCATGCAGATCTGCAAAGTCATGGTGAGATCTGAATTCGATCTAAAATTGACGGTCAGGAAGCATCCCTCATGAGCTCCAACGGCTGAGGATCAGTTCTAAAAAATATAGGAGGGAGGGTAAAGTTTCGTAAAAGATCAAGATCGAATGGCTTATATTAGTCCCACACTATATATGACGGTTAAGGATCAAATCCGACAGTTAGGTGGAAAGTCCAAAGTTCCGCAAAAGGTCAATATTGGATGAGTGAGATTAGTTCCACAAAAAGAGATTGACGGTGCAGAAGAAAAATGCAGAAAGGGAATTGCGTTTAAAGATTCTATGAACCCGCAATCCACATCTCGCAATTGGGAAATCGACAGTCAGAAAAAAAAAACCCCGCAAAAGGTCAACGGTGCAGAATTATTGATGTAGAAAGAACTTTGTGGAAATTTGATATGGAAATATTACATCCCGCATCCTGCAATCTAGAAGATTGACGGTTAGAAGGACTTCCGTGAGAGATCGACGGTGCAGAAAGGTTTGTGCGAAAAATAAATGTGGAGAAGTTTCAAATCAATGTTTGATCTTTTGAGAACCTGAACTCTACATCCTGCATTCCGAAAGATCAAAGGTCACGAAATATCCCGCAGGAGATCAAAGGTGTAGAATGATTGGTGAAGAAAGACAAGTGCGGAAATTGCAAAAAGAAATTTTAGAAAAGTCACAAACCTACATTCTGCAATCTGTAGCTTACCTTAGATCAATGGTCAGGGAAACACCCAATGAAGATCAACAATGGGGAATCGTTGACGAGGAAACTATGGTGCAGAAATACGATTTCAAGGAGGAAATATATGCATTAGATTGACTATCTGGAGAGAATTAGAAATAGGATCAATGGCTCTGATTAAAGCTGGAAGATGATCTTGCGGAAAGAAGATGGATATTGCAGAAGCACTAGAAAATGATAAACAGGGCTACGTAAATGAGCTCTGAGTTGTAGGAAGAACGAAGTGTTTCCTTTGCTGAAGTGATGCAACGGTTGAATGGGTAGATGATGAAGAGGTATGTCTGTATGTAAATAGTCACGATCCAAAATGAAATAACGCAGCTATGGAGAGATGCGTTTGTAGGTAATAGGTAAAAGGTATTTATTGAATGAATGTGCAAAGAGGAAAGTGTCTCTATTAGGAAGCTAAGTAGAGTCCAAAGTGAATAGTTTTTCAACTTTTCTAAAAGAATGAGAAAATCATTCTAGGGTCGTAGGGTGGTGCTAGGGCAGGCCACAGGTCTACAGGGGGTTGAAGCCTCCTTCTAGTCATAGCTGAGTAATAGGGTGTTGTAGCATCCTTTTCTGTTGTAGGAGGCATAAAACCATATGAGTGTTGTAGCATCCTAGTCTGTAGTTGCAGGAAAAATCTAGGGTGTGTTTTGCATCATTTCTGTTGCTGCAGATAAACAATTTTATAAATTCATCTTATTAATGAGTTTGTATTGGTGGTTTTCTCTTTTGAGGTTTTCATGATAAAATCTGTGTCTTGATTATTGATTTTGTGTAATTTAAAGTAAAAACTGACAATACTGATCCACCCCCTCTCCCCCCCCCCCCCCCCCCCCCCCC
>LPNX010302963.1:23833-93651 GCA_001517045.1 Pseudotsuga menziesii
CAAGAAGGATTGGCCACTAACAAACCTCCACTATTACCGAAGAAAATTATTCTTACTTGAGTGTAAGAATGAGGTGTGATCTGATGTCCCTGGGATTGAAGGTTTGGGAAGAAATTGAAAAGGACCTTAAGAAAGGAAACCAATACCCTACAGACATAGTTGAACTAGGTGAATATGAAGGTAATGCCAAATATCTAAATGCAATCTTAAGTGGTCTAACAAAATCGGTATTTACTAAAGTTATGTAATGCACATCCGCCAAACAAGCTTGGGACAAGTTGAGAATTATTTATGAAGGAGAATCTAAGGTTAAAGAATCCAAACTCCAAACATATAAAGGACAGTTTGAAATTCTTAAAATGAGAGAAGAAGAAAACATTGGTCAATACCTTCTTCGTGTAGACGAAGTTGTTAATGCGATCAGAGGGCTTGGAGAAAAATTAAAAGAAAAGGAAGTACTAAGCAAAGTATTAAGAACATTACCAATGAGATATGACCCTAAGGTAGCAACCTTAGAAGAACGAGATGATCTTAAAAAGGTAACAATGGATGAGTTACATGCAATTCTCATTGCGTATGAGATGAGAACGAGACAAAACGGATCCTCAAGAAAAGAAGAAGCTTTCAAATCCTCCTAAAAAAATGATGAGGAAGCCTTTTTCATTAATAAAATTGAGAGAGGGACTGGAAAATACAAGGGGAAGTTACCTTTAAAGTGTTTTAATTGTGTAAGGATTGGTCATTGTTCCTCTAAATGCACCTACACTAAACAAGATGAGAATGAAGAAAAGGAAACTTTGGAATTAAAAAAGGGTAAAACAGGAAACAAGAAAAAATTCTATTGGAGAAAGAAAATTGTTTATACCATTGAAGACAATGAAGATTCAGATGGAAATGAATTTGAAGAAACTGAAGTTTTATTTATGGGTCTAGATACTCAAGCCTCAAGTAGTGGCTCAGATGTGGAAGGAGAAGTATACCTAAGAGATGAACTTGTAAGCACCCTTGAAGAACTTAAGAAATGTAGGAAAGAGAACAAACAGTCAAATCTTATCATCAATCAATTGGAAGCTCAACTTCTAGATTCCAAAAATGTTGAGGAGGACCTAAGCCTACAACTCAAAAGAAGAATACAAGAGTCTGAAAAGCTAGTAGAAGAAATCATGCAATTCAAGAGAAAACTTGATGAAGAATCTATCAAATCAAAGTTTGAGAATATCTCAAGGATTCTAGATGACATTCTGAGTAGCCAAAGACTATCAGGTGATAGGTCTCGTTGGGGGTGCGTTAAAGAAAATAAGCTACAGATTTTTGCTGTCAGAAATCAAGAAGGAAGTATGAAAAGCTATGCTAAAGTACTAAAGACTCAAGCTAAAAAGGAAAGAAGAAAGAAAGCTGGCTTAATTTCTCAAAATAAAAATAGAAATAATATATCACCCAAGAGACCAAATAGATATCTACAGATCTTTTTAGGTCACTTATTTTCTTGTAACAATTTTGGTCATAAATCCTTAAACTGTAGAACTAAAAGAAAGGTTTCTGAATACAAGAAGAAGTCATCAAGTAATGGGTCGAAGGGAAATAAGAATCCTTTTACATTACTTCAAAAATATGACATAGAATGTTATAAATTTAATAACCGTGGAAATGTGGCAAGAGATTGTAAACTAAAGACTCATACAAGGACTACTGGTGCAATTAAACCTCAGAACACCAAACAAAAGAAGTATTAGAAAGAGAAGGAAGAAATGGAAAGTTCCATGATTGCTTTATGTGCAACCGAAAGCCAAAACTTATGGCACTTGGACAGTGGTTGTTCAAAACACATGACCGGTGACTCGAGCAAATTCATAACACTAAAAGATAATAAGGGGAAAGTCACTTTTGGAGACAGTCTGTCTTCCAAAATAATCAACAAAGGAACAGCTGTTGTCAATAGCAAGATCAAAGCAGAAAATGTCTTGCTAGTTGAAAACCTCAAGCCTAATATTCTCAGTGTAAGTCAAACATGCGACCAAGTGCACATTTGTATCTTTGACTCAGTAAAATGTCAAATCAAGAATAAGAAATCAGGAAAGGTCATTGGCATTGCTATGAGAAATACAAACAATGTATACATCTTGGAGAATGAAAACCAAAGCTACTTAAGTATGGTAGATAATAGTTGCTTATAGAACAGAAGGTTGGGACACTTATGTTTTGACAATCTTTCCAAAATAAGCACAAAGGAAGTTGTAAGAGATCTACCAAAAATTGTAGTTCCTCTAAACTCTGTATGTAAACATTGTCAACATGGGAAGCAAACCAGAGCCAGTTTTAAAACAAAAGAACATATGACCTCACACCCTCTGGAAATAATACACACAGACCTTTGTGGACCAACCAGAACTAAAATCTTGCAAGGAGATCACTATTTCATGTTGCTCATTGATGATTACACAAGGATGACATGGGTGGCATTCCTCAAAGAAAAATCAGAAGCTTTTGAAAAATTTAAAATCTTCAAGGTAATGGTTGAAAATGAGTCAGGTATGAAAATCAAATGTCTTAGATTAGATAATGGGGGAGAATTTATCTCAAATGAATTCAATGAGTTATGTGAAGGTCATGGAATTAAGAGACAATTTTCAGCTGCAAAAACTCCTTCAATAGAATGGGGTTGTTGAAAGGAAAAACAAAACAGTCCAAGAAGCTGCTAGAACTATGCTCAATGAAGCAAAGATGCCATATTCATTTTGGAGAGAAGTTGTATACACAGTTGTCTACATACTTAACATAGGACAAATAAGAGTGAATAAGGATAAGATCCCCTACGAATTGTGGTATGGAAGACCAGCCTCAGTCAAATATTTTAAAGTGTTTGGCAGTAATTGTTACATCAAAAGAAATGAGGATGACCTTGGAAATTTCGACTCCATGATAGATGAAGGAATATTTTTAAAATACTCATCCACCAAAAAGGCATATAGGTGTTATAGTAAAAGGTTACATTAAATTGTAGAAAGTGTTGATGTGAAAGTAGATGATATAAAACCAAGGAAAAAGAAAAATATTGTCAACATTGAAAATACATATGATGATGAAATAAAACACTTGCAAAAGGATGAGAGAATTCATAACGAAGAAGAAGAAAAAGATAGGGAAGATACACAGGAATATAATGAACAATTACCTAGAACAGACACTAAAACTCCCTCTAGAAGGGTACAAAAGGATCATCCAGAGTCACAAATCATGGGTGATAAAAATGATGGAGTCAAAACAAGAAGACATATGCCATATGTTGAACAAGCCCTACTCTGAATATTAGAACTGAATAAATTTACAGAAGCCAACAAAAGTGATGAATGGGTCAAAGCCATGAATGAAGAACTAGATCAGATTGAGAAAAATGAGACCTGGGAACTTGTCCCAAGACCTGAAGATAAGAACATTGTAGGAACCAAATGGATTTTTAAAAACAAGTTCAATCAATATGGACAAGTAATAAGGAACAAAGAAGGATTGGTTTGTAAGGGGAAGGTATCAATTTTGAAGAAACTTATGCTCATGTAGCTCGACTTGAAGAAATAAAAATATTTTTAGCACTATCATTCCATAAAAACTTCAACGTATATCAAATGGATGTCAAGTCTGCATTCCTAAATGGAAAAGTAGAAGAAGAAGTATATATTGAACAACCTAAAGGGTTTCTCTTGTCAGAGAACAAAGACTATGTCTGTAAACTGAAGAAGGCTCTCTATGGCCTCAAACAAGCTCCAAGAGCATGGTTTTCAAGGCTGTACAATTAATTAAAACAACAATTTTTAAAAAGAGGAGCCACTGAAAGTAGTCTTTACCTAAAGGTTGAAGATAAAAATATGATCATTGTTGTTGTCTATGTGGATGATATCATATTTGGAAGCAATATTCAAATATTAAGTGTATATTTTTCCTTTGAAATGAAGAAAGAATTCGAAATGTCAATGTTGGGTGAATTAACATTCTTCTTGGGATTGCAAGTCTACCAAATAGACGAAAAAAATTTCATATCTCAAACTAAGTACGTCAAAGATATGTTGAAAAAGTTTAAAATTGAAGGTTCCAAACCTGTTGGTACTCCCATGGTCACCAGTTGCAAGTTAAGTAAGGATGATGAGTCTCTGGAAGTAGATCATACCATATTTAGATCCATGATTGGCAATCTGCTATATGTGACAGCCAAAAGACCAGATGTGATGCAAGTTGTTGGATTGGTAGCTAGATTCCATTCGTATCCCAAAGAAACACATGTAATCGGAGTGAAAAGGATTTTAAAATATCTAAAAGGTACTATGGATTATGGTTTATGGTATCTGAAAAGACAAGACTTTACCTTGAAGGCATATACTGATGGAGATTGGGTAGGAAGTGTTGATGATAGTAAGTGTACTAGTGGAGCAGCATTTTTTCTGGTAAATTGTTTAGTATCTTGGTCAAGTAAATAATATCCTCCATTTCACTCTCTACAGCAAAAGCAGAATATATTGTTGGCGGCTCATGTTTCACTCAGGTTATTTGGATGAGACAAACCCTAGAATATCTCCTAGTAAAATATGAACATCCAATAGTGATGAAATGTGATAATACTTGTGCTATAAATATGTCTAAAAACCCTATCATGTATTCTAATACAAAACATATACCAATTAAGTATCACTATCTAAGAGAATAGGAATCTCAAAAAGTTGTCAAATTAGAATACATTGACACAAAAGAACAGATTGCTGGCATTTTCACTAAACCACTACCTAAGCAAGATTTTGAGTGTCTTAGACAGAAAATGGGAGTAATACAGTTACAAAAGTACTAAGAGGAGAAAGCTCAATCTCAGGGGGATAAATGCTGACATGGGGATATGTCAAGCAGAAAGGTTTCTTTTTCATTGTTGTCAAAGGGGGAGAACAATTAGACGTTGCCATCAATGCCAAAGGGGGAGATTGTTGAGTATTTAGTTGTCATTGATGACAAAGGTGTTCATGAATGAAAAATGAATAACCAGTTTATATGGTGGAATACTGAAGGTTGCAGGTATCCAAAATAACAAAATAATAACCATGTTTCAGGTTGCAAGCTGCAAGGTGAATGACAGACGAATAACCCTATAGCAAGTTGAACTGCTAAAGATCGATCATCCAATGTTGCTGCTGAAAGAACTGTCACAGAGGATTTCCGAAATTGTATAGATCTGCAAAGTCATGGTGAGATCCGAATTCGATCTGAAATCGATGGTCAGGAAGCATCCTGCATGAGATCCAATGGCTGAGGATCAGTTCCACAGAAGATAGGTGAGAGGGCGAAGTTTCACAAATGATCAAGAAAGTTTCTCCAATGATCAAGATCGAACAACTTATATTTGTCCCACACTAGATCCGGCAGTTAAGGAGATTCGACGGTTAAGGATTAAATCCGATAGTTAGGTGGAAAGTCCAAAGTTTCACAAAAGATCAAGATTGGACAGATGTGATTAGTTCCGCCAAAAGAGATCGACGGTGCAGAATAAAAATGTGGAAAGGGAATTGTGTTTAAAGATTCTATGAACCTGCAATCCGCATCCTGCAATCGGGAAATCAACGATCAGAAAAACACCCACAAAAGATAACGATGCGGAATTATTGATGAGGAAAGAATTTTGTGGAAAACATATATGGAAATGTTACATCCCACATCTCGCATACTAGAATTCAGAAGATCGACGGTCAGAAAGACTTCCATGAGAGATCGACAATGCGGAAAGGTTTGTGCTAAAAACGAAAGGTGGAGAAGTGCGAAAGCAATGTTTGATCTTTTGAGAACCCACACTTTGCATCTCGCATTCCAAAGGATCAACGGTCACGAAAGAACCCATAAGAGATGAACGGCGCGGATCGATTGGTGTGGAAAGACAACTGCAAAAATCGCGAAAAGACATTTTGGAAAAGTCACAAACGCAATCTGTATCTTACCTCATATCAACAGTCAGGGAAACGCCCAACGAATATCAATGGTGGGGAATCGTTGATGAGAAAACCATGGTGCAGAAATACAATTTTGAGGAGGAAATATATGCATTAGATCGACGGTTCAGAGAGAATTAGAAATAGGATCAACAGCTCTTATTAAAGCTAGAAGATTATCTTGTGAAAAGAAGATGGATATTGTAGAAGCACCAAAAAATGATAAATAGGGCTGCGGAAATGAATTCTGAGTAGTGGGAAGAACGAAATGTTGCCTTTGCTGAAATGATGTGATGGTTGAACGGGTAGATGATGAAGAGGTATGTTTGTAAAGTAAACATTCATGATCCAAAACGAAAGAACACGGCTATGGTGATATGCGTTGGTAGGTAATAGGTAAAAGGTATTTATTGAATGAATGTGCAAAGAATAAACTATTTCTATTAGGAAACTGAATAGAGTCCAAAGTGAATAGTTTTTCAACTATTCTAAAAGACTGAGAAAATTATTCTAGGGTGGCAGGGTGGTGCTAGGGTACGCAACAAGTCTGCAGGGCATCAAAGCCTCCTTCCAGTCGTAGCTGGAGAACAGGGTGTCGTAGAATCCTTGTCTATTGTAGCAGGAAGAAAACCATATGGGTGTTGTAACATCCTAGTTTGTAGTTGCAGGAAAAACCTAGGGTGTGTTTTGCATCCTTTCTATTGCAACAGATAAACAATTTTGTAAATTCATCTTATTAATGAGTTTGTGTTGGTGGTTTTCTCTTTTGAGGTTTCCACGATAAATTTTGTGTCTTGATTGTTGATTTTGTGTAATTTAAAGTAAAAAATGACAATATTGATTCACCCCCTCCCCTCACTATATTGTGGGATAAACCAACACCAAGTACCTAACATGTCAAAATGTAGTACATGGGGTTAGATTCAACATAAATAGTAGTAGTATGAAGCAAAATATAGTGATGAAACTTTTGGACCGCGATGACCGTAGCCAAAGCTAGTTTCTCCACATGTGAGTATCGGATTTCGGAGTCTAGAAGACTCTTACTAGCATAGTAGATCACATGTTCTAGGTTGTGTTCATCTGTTTGAACTAGTACCATGCCTATAGTTGATAGGGATGTAGCCACATACAAAGAATAATCCTTAGTATAATCAGGTGGTTGCAACATAGGTGCATGGGTGAGAGCATGTTTGAGATTGTCAAAAGCACGCTGCATGAAGTCATCCCAAACAAAAGGTCTATCCTTTTTAAGCAATCGCATGAAACCATGTTTCCTTTCTGCATAGTTGCATACAAAACAATGTAGAAAGTTTGCCTTCCCTTGTAAACTTTGGAGTTCTGTTACATTAGTGGGACCGAGTACCGCTAGGATGGCTTCGATCTTCAAAGGATCAATATGGATTCCATCCTTAGACATGATGAAACCAAGTAATTGGTCAGTTTCAACACAAAAAACACATTTGTGGGGGTGCAAATGAATGTTGAAATGATGACATATAAGAAAAATAGTGTCTCAAATGATCGACATGAAGGTCTCGCTGCTTGGAATGAGTAGGTAGGTTGTCGAAATAGGGATCCACACCGTGTTTGATATCATGAAAAGCATATGACATGGCCCGTTGAAACGTAGCACCAGCATTTTTTAAGCCAAAAGGTAATTTGTGATAGGAAAAGGTCCCCCATGGGATAATTAAGGCCATCTTATGTTGATTTGAACGGAGGATTTTGATCTGATTATAGCCGAAAAATCCATCCATCAATGAAAAGATGACGCTTCCAGCACAGTTATCAATTATTTGATCGATATAGGGAGTGGGGAAATTGTCCTTGGGACAAGCCTGATTCAAATCCCTAAAATCGATACAAACCCCGATAGTAACCTGCTTTTTGTTCATAGGAACTATATTGGATACCCATTCAGTTAAAGGTACGGGATGTATAAAACCAGCCCTTAGAATTTTTTCAACTTCCTTCTTAATGGTTTCTACTTTTCATGGATGTACCTGGCGTAATTTTTAGCGAACTGGCTTGGCACCAGGATAGGTTTTGATCTCATGAACGATAATGGAGGGATCAATCCCTAGCATTTCTTTGTATGTCCAATTGAATACATCTCCAAATTCCTTGAATAAGGTCATATATAACTGAACCTCAGAAGGTGAAGAGTTCTCGCCTATTTGAATATTCTTTGAAACACCAAGTTTCACTGATATGTCCACGGACCTAGTTTTGGTAATATTGCATAGATTTCCCTCGGACTCGACATCATGTGTGAGGATCGGAGACTAAGGGTCCGTGGCTATATCAGATGAAACTACTGATGTGAAGTGCTCTTCTACCACATGGCAAGGGGGGAGGAAAGAGGATTGATGATGGTGTTCTCTCCAAAGAAAATCTTCCAGGGACATAACTTCCATTATGGATTCATCAATAGGAAGTGTATGTGAAAGATAATCTAGAGATGGGGGGGGGGTTCTAGCCATTATGGTAGGTGATAAAAATATGAGGCCACCAACAACTGATCATTGATGGTAGGGTCACTGGTGGATTGTATTTCATTGTAGACTTCTTCAAAAGGGCTAAGTGATACAGATTCAGCGATATATTTTCCTTGTTTATGATAGAGGTAGAAATCATATTTATGGATGGAGTTTGTGAAGCAGGAGGAGAATTTGACAATGGAAAGACTCCCATGAGTGAAGAGTCTTTAAGAAGGCCTTCTCTAATATTCTGATACTATGGGGTAGTCAGAAGTGGGACATTGTTTGCATCATTGGAAATATCATTAGGAGTAATGAAATATAACTGATCGATAGTAACAATCCTTCCTTGGAATGGGTACTGGACGATCCGAAAAATGGTCGATGCTATGGCCTACATAGCATAAAACCAATTATGACCTAGGAGTAGGTTGTAGTCCAAAGGAGCATCAACGACTTCAACATGGATGGAGACTGATTTCCCCCCCAATTCAATTTGGATAGCAGGTAGTAATCCATAGGGTTGAAATCCATGACCCTCAAAGGATTTCAGTGTGGTAGGTGAACGATTAATCTTGGGACAACTAATGGCTCTCCAACAAGACAGAGACATGACCAAAGTAGAGACTACCTCGTCCAAAATGGTACGACGAATATTCTTTCCGGTAATTTTGGTGGTTAGCTGGAAAGAAAACTGATGTGAGAGCCTAGTTTTAAAGTCATCCAGTTTCAAAGCAATGATGTTACTATTCTCAGGATCCATAGCTCCAAGTGTTGTGAGAAAAAAATTTCACTGGGTGGGAAAAGTTTGGAGTACTTCTAGGGCTGACATAGCACATGGTGCCTGGGCCAAATATTCTACAATGTTATAGTATTGGGCAGCATTTGCATTAGGATTAGTAATGGACTTCCGGAGCATACTCTTGGGTGGGAGAAAAATTACCTCATGTATAGGTTTTTCAATATGAATGCCATTACTAGGAGGAGGTGTGGATGCTGAGGGTTTATCAGACAGAACTTCATGAGGTTTCTTCTCTGGAGGGGGGTCATAACTATGTGATATTGTATTCAGATTAATCTTTTCACCGGACATAATATTTACGTCATCAATGGATGAAGAAGGACCATGCAAGGATTGATGATCAATCAATTGTTGCTGGGTGGGGAAAGGGTCTTTGAGAACTGCTGGGGTGGGTGAACTTTTCAAAAACTCATTTACTTCCTCACAATGAGGAAACTCTTTGGTGAAATGATCACCTCCACATATTAAGCATAGATATTTTACCTTTTTCTTACCCGTGGAATCGACATCAGGATTTGGTGATTTATTACGTTTCTGTTGATTATCAGGTTTTCTCTATTTATTATTGCCTTTCTTTTTTCCACCTGAATATTCAGTGGATTGGACCGCATTTACCTCGGTGGAAGAAATACGAGAAGGTGCAATTTTGGATGGTGGTTTTGGCTTATTTACTCATGCAACGGGTTGATTTTGCTTCTTGGTAGATTTTTTCGTTGTCTAAGTTTGAATTGAACCAAGGATGTTGTTAGCAGTTGGTTCAGTTGCGGGTCTTGATGGATCAATGGTGGGATGAGGAGCATGGGCAATTAAGTCATACATAATACCTGACTGGGAGTAAAACAAGTCTAAGTACTAAGCGTGGCTAATAGTTTGCTCCTTCGTAACAACACGTACCATGGTAACATCTCTATCAATAAGGGGAAGTAAATATTTTTTGAACCAATCAGCAAGTAACTGGTAAGGAATAGGGGCCTTAATTAAGATACATCTTCATCTCCATTCATGGATGTGATCGGAGATATGTGTCAAGGTACTTTGTTGAAGCGAGGTTAATAGGTCTGTACCTATCTCACACCAGGTTGGTAGTTGAAAATGAGTTAAGAATTCCATCGCTAAAGCATTGAAATCCCAAAAAGAGTGTTTTGGTAGCTCTATATACCATTTTGCAGCAATGCCTGTGAGGGTTCTATGAAATAGTTGTAGACAGATTGAACTGTTCATCAGAGAATTGGATGAACACTATAGATGAAAAGTCATCACATGGTTCTTATGGTCTTCACTGGGTTTGCTATTGAACTTTGGTATATCCGAAGGTAATTTGACTGGAATCGTTGGCCAAGAGGGATCGTGATGCATTGGATCATTTATCAATCTAGACAGATCTGGTAGATATAATGTACCCAGAAATGGAAACTCTTGATTTGGTTGAGGATACTGGTAATACTAGTATGGAATTTGTAGACTAGTAGGACCATAGGCAGATTGATAAACGGGCATAGATGATTCCCTCGAACCTGGTTGATTAGGTTTTTGGTTACTCGAAGGTCCACCAAGTGGTGGGCCACCCGAGGGAGGAGGGCCTCCAAGGGGTGGTCCTCTAGGTGGTGGTGGTTGTGGTTGTACTTTAGGAGGAGGTGGTGGTGGTGTTCCTCCAGATGGAGCTCCTCTAGGTGGTGGACCTCTGTAAGGTGGTCCTTTAGGTGGTGGGCCTCCAGGTGGGGGTCCTCCAAATGGTGGGCCTCCAGGTGGTGGGCCTCCAGATTGTCCACCAGGTCCTCTGGATCCTCCAGGTCCTACAAGTCCTTTGGATCCTCCAGGTACTCCCAGTCCTCCCAGGGGTCCTCTAGGTGATGGGCCTCCAAGTGGACCACCATACCCTCCAGCAGTGTTTACAAAATATCCTCCATAAGATGGGACATTAGACCAATTTGGTTGTCCCCAATGTACAAAGACATTTATAGGGTAATGCATTATGGGATAGACTACCATCGATAGTGTTGGTTGGTAGGATTAATGAACCATGGGTGGTTGAGTCTTGGGATAATTATACTGCCAAGAAAGTAGATCAATGACATGTTGGGCCCATGAGGATCCTCCCTAGCTAGAAGGAAGTACAAACATAGTGGTATTGGGAGTAGGAATATTTGACGTTGGTGGTCTAGTTGGCATGTTCTTCCCCATACTAGAAAAATTCCCTCCAATAGATGACCAAACTTGTGCTGGGGAATTCCCCCAAGGTATAAACACTATCGGAGAAGCTGAAATGGATGGGGAATTTCGGCTAGGAGAAGGGGTCTGAACTGGATTTTGACTAGGAGCTTGGGTTTGAACTAGATTCTGGGTAACCAAATTTTGGGTTGATGATTCTGGAAGAAGAGCTACTTGAGGTGGTGACAGGGAATGATACCCAGGTGGGTTTGTTCTTAAAGGATGGGGAAGAGGAGAAATAATTCTCCTCCTTGAAGTTTCATCATTTTTTAACTCTTCTGTGCATTCGCTTCATTTGCGCAAATGATCGATAGATTCTCGGGAAAAAACTCTTTATTTGATGGAGCATTCTTAAGGCATCTCCTTAAAGGGGTAAGTATAGATGGATCCGGTTCAGTTTTATTAGTTCCATAAGAAACAATAGACTATCCTAGAGAGTTTATCCAAAAAGGATCATTTGGACCATATTCTCCTTCTACAGCTTCATCAGTCAGGTTATTGAATGTCCAGTTGGATGAGCCGGATTTACCCTCCATTGAAAATCGAAGGGGGGGCTCAGCATCAGGAGGAAGTTGGACCAAAGGATTATCATAAACATAGAAAACTTCTCTAGTTTCAGTAGATACAGTATTTTCTATATGAGCATCAGTAGAAGCTGGTCATTCCATGGTTTCACCTTCTTGTCCTTCCATGGTAGGAGGAGATTCAGGTGGTAAACCTTGCAATCTACGAGAATGCCACCTCACAAACTGCTCAAACATGGTGGTGGCTGAATTTTTCTACCCTTGTCTAACAAAGAATAAATGCACACTCAAAAAAACCTACGCAAACTAAGGCTACAAGCAAACTGAAATGATAGGAGGGGTTGAAGATAGCCAGTCTCTCACTAGGATTGTGAACTTTTGGTAACTCGTGATATACCGCAGGGTCCAACAGTGAAGCGCGGAAAGGAGGATTGGGACTGTCCCTTTCCTGAACACTCGATTACCTAGACGGCACGTGTGTAGTAGCTCCTTGAGTGATGTTCTTGGTGTATTGCTCCAACAAGATGACCAAAGGGATTTTCTCATATGGTTTGGGAATCCTAGTAGGGTCTCTCGATATACACAAGGTATGTGGGAGTTCAAATTCATAGTAGTGATGTCTAATGCACATCCATTCAAAAGGGTCCCTATGACATACAATTGAGTACATGAAGTACCTTTTGATATACCTCAAGGGTACGTGAAAGGTCGTTCTATATACCAACAGTATGTGGAGGAACCGCACAGACGCTGTATGGCAGTGAAGGAATGAAACGAAAGGTCCTATGTTTTAAGACACCATAACACGTCTCTATCCTATCACTCAAATTTCTATAAATTTTATCCTAAAGCTACCGTATCTGAATGACTAGTGGATGTTTGTGAGGTGTTTTCTCCAAAATGCAGATTTTAATCTATATGCGATGCACTTCTTTTATTCAATGAGAACTATCTATAGTAGGGAAAAAACCATTTCTTTTTCCTTCAAAAGCACACTGATTCAATGCCACTTTCAACAATTCAAGTACAAGACCTAGCAAGTAATTCTAAAAATAATTCTTTAAACACAAAATTTTCACCAATAAGAACTTTAATTCCCTTAATCAAGAAAAGAAAAGTAATCCTCTAATGTTTTTTATCAAAATGAACTCTACTCAATCACACCAAAAAGATTCACTTGCCTAAATCATTCATGTAAACCAAAAATGGACTTTTCAAAGCAAAAACAAGACAAGATAACTAGTTTTTTTTGTAATTTCAAATATGATTTTGAAACATAAATGAGACAAAGCAGTTTACAGAAAACTAACTTGATGAGAGGCTAAGATTTCCTTTTTCCAACTAATCTTTTCAGAGAGAATACCATACTTATAATCAAAGTATCCAAGACTGATTTTCACACAATTCCTTTCACTATGATTTTTTACTAATAAAGAAGGTGAATGTTTTGAAGCTGAGCCCAACGAATGAGAATCAGATTATCAAAACCACTAGACTCGATCAATCACAAAAATCAAGCAAATCACACTGGAAATTTCAGAGAAATAAAAACATAGAAAATTAAAATGCATGTAGTTGAAAGGGCCTGCCTCCACGCACAAAGGAAAGTTGCAGCAAAGTGTTGTAGGGGTATCGACGCTTTTTTTCCACTGAAACAGGGAACCGTCGGTGCTCTGTGTAAACTGCGGAAAGGTGTTGTCGGTGCTGCAAACCAAGAGGCAAAAAGATCCTATGAGGTAACAACACTCTATCAAATAAATCTAGTGCACCAACATATATAAATATAAAAAAAAGTAAAGATCAGCAGAAGAAACCAAAAAATGGGATGAGTTGGACTCACATGAGTAAAACCAAATTCCAAACAAAGGCAATTAACAGAACAATAAGATAGATCTCTTACCTTATCAGCTAAAATGAGCTAAGGAAGAGAATGTAAACTTCATGAGTGAGAAAGTTACCAACAGTTATAGATGTAACTGGATCTGCTCCAGATCTGACTGGATCTACCCCAAATCTGACTGGATCTACCCCAGATCTGACTAGATTGACCTCTCCCCATTGGAATTGCCAATATCAGATCTAATTCCTTTCGTCCTTGTTCCAAAATTTCTTCTTGCAAAATTCAGTACCTGCAAAAGAGATTAAAATACAAAAGCACAAAGTGAGAGCATCATGAAAAATCAATCATCTATGCTAGTGATCAAGGAGTCTAACAACATTTAACTGATATTAACACACATTAAATATGGGAAAGGGGAACACTTTTGTATTAATAATGAGAGAGTAAAGTTAGAACCATAAATCCTTGATATTGCTAGATTTATCCTCTACAACATATCTACAATCCTTCACACTTACAACAATCTCTTCACACATAAGCTCACCCTATCTTGCCTCTAAACAAGATCTCAGTCCAACAACATAAGGGTGCTTTCTTTGGCCTCCCCTCACTCACTCTAAGAAGGCTTCATTTATAGGCCAAGTATGATGTGATTCACTTAAGGAATGCATAGGAGGTGATCCCAATAGGTGAGGAAGGTGATTCTACCTCTCCCTAGCTAGTAGGAACAAACTCCACATAGTATTTCGCAATGAAGCTTCTAGAATGTTCTTTTTTTTTATGTTTTGGGTTGATCGACGCTCTTGGCTTCAGGTGAAGAAGCGTCGACGCCTTTTGCTAAACAAGGAGAAGTGTTAACGATACCTACCTCCAAAAGATAAGGAAGAGCCGACACACTTTGCTCCACTAGACAGAGCACCGACAGTGCTCTGTCATAAATAGGGAAAAGCGTCATCCTTCCCAAGGAAAAAAAGTTGCCAAAGGAATCTTAGGCTAGGATTTCTGAAAGGAAAACATGCAACTGTGGGATTTTTAGGTGCAAAATTATGATATTCCCATCATGGGGGAACATTATTAATCGAAAGATGGTAGAGGCCACAACTTGCATGGCATACATGTAGATACATCGTAGGAGGAGTTTATAGTCAAGTTGGGAGTTGAAAACCTCAATGTCAATAAACACCATTTTACCAGCTATTTCAATAGGGACATTCATGAGAATACCCTGTGGTTGAGTGGAATTACCATCTTAGTCATGGAGAGCGGTGGTATATGGTTGAAGGGTAGGGGATCCGAGATTCTGCCAAATAGTGATCAACATGACGCAGTTCGAAGCCCTTTCATCAATGATGCATAGATGTATGACCAAATTCTGAATTGAGATTGGACCCTGGAAGGAGACGGTGGATGGCATCCTGGTTTTACCTTGAACCAAATCAAATGTGATAAACCTGGAATCAGAGGGATAAACGACACCTAGCACGCAAAACAATGCTTTGCACTATGTTGGGCAGGTTTTGAGTACTTCAAAAGAGGACATGGCGGTGGGAGATTGGGCCAAGTCATCAACTATACTGTAGTTGAGGGCAACTCTAGTAGTAGCATTATTAGTGATGCGATGCATAGGGAACCGAGGTGTGTTAGCCACCCCAGTGGTGGGGGGTCTTGGTAAATGTAAAGACATGTTTGCACTGGTAGAGGTATATTCCACTGATGGGTTAGCGGTTGTTGTGGTGGAGCCATACTGGTTACGCCGAGCTTGTAGGTTGACTTCTTTGGATGACATAGTCATCAGGTGATGGACACCAGCCTCTGTAGGCGGGGCTGTAGCAAGAGTTATGGGAGCAGGAGGTACGAGAGTGGGTGGGGGAAAGGGTTGGGTTGCAACCATCCCTTGGTGTGGTAGTGGATTTTGGAGCACCATGGGTGGAGGCCCTGGTGGTTGGGGGTTAGGATGAGAAGAAGCAGTCATGTTTGGTTCACGTTGTTGGTCATTCTGTAGAAGTTGTTGCATGCGAGCCATGTGAGGACATTGGTGAGTGTAATGACCGTAGACATTGCATATGGCACACAGATGGTTGGTCCGAAGCTGTGGGTTCTTCCCAGGTCGGTTGGGACGCTGGGGATTCTGTACAAGTTGGTCGATGTCATTAGTGTTTGGAGGATTGGCATGTTGGCCACCTCCTTGGGGATGATTATTGCCTTGATTATTTCCTCATTTGTTCTTTCCTTTCCCTTGTTGGTTATTGGGGATAAGTTGGTTGGGAATTTTATACTGAGCAAAAACCTATCCTGTAGAAACTGGAGGATCCACAAACGGAGCCATGGTGGGTTACAGAGGTGGTGCATAATAGACAGGTGGGGCTGGACGAGCTGCAAACCTGACCGACTGGCCAGAACATGACTGTGCTGAATAGGTCGACCCATGGATGTGATGAACTAGTGCAGAAGGTGCATAGGAGGGGGTGGACTCATATTGAGCCATCATCCATGAGTATTCGGGGGTGAAATTGGGTTGGGAAACACGTTGGATATTACCAAGGTGTGGTGGCATCATAGGAGAGGTCACGTTGAACTAAGGGTGTTGTGTGATAGAGCCAGTGACTGTATCAGCAGCATGGGATGTACCCGATGTGTAACGACAAGAGTTGATGGCTCGAGGTGAATTGGGAATTATGGTATATAAATACCCAGACTGGGCGTAGATTAAGTCAAACTACTGAGCCTTTAAGATGCCCTCATCCTCATATTGGGGTTGCTTAGAGGCGAAGTCCTTGGCAATGGTGGGAGTAGGGTTTTCAGATACCAGTCAAAGAAGATCCTATCATCCAGCTGGATCTTGCACAAGCTACGTCTATGTCGCCAATCATGGATGTGATCCATGATGTGGGTAGTTGTATTTTGACTGCAAGATAATAGTATCTCCTCTCCCTCACCATAGCAGATGGGTAGTTGAAAGTATTGTAGGAACATGGAGGGAAGTGAAGATAAACCAGGGTAGGTGGCATGAGGCAATTCAATGTACCATTTGGCCGTAGCGCCCGTGAGTGTCCACTGGAACAATATCAATCTCATAGAGTCATCCACTATGTTATTCAAGGAACACCATAAGTGGAACGACATTCTATGGTTTTGGGGGTCCTCACCTGCATTTCCCTCAAAATTTGGGACGTCTGATGGGATTTCTGTAGACATGGTAGGCTAGTGTGGTCGATGAATGATGGGGTCATTTGTTAATCTTGCCAAATCTAGCAAGTTAAGACTATCCATGCAAAGTAATCTAGACCCGAGGTTGGCTCGGGATAGAACAGCAATGGTGCCAGTGTTTGTAGGAACATAATTCCCATGCATAGCTATGGGTATATGAGGATGACCCCCCTTTGTGGGGATACTTGGGATGGAAAAGGAAGGGCCACTGCCCCCAAGAAGAACAGGTAGAAAGGTTGAAACCACGATAGCTGGTGTGGGGATGCCACTGATGGGTGGCATGCCAACATCAGCGTGTATAGTAGTGGTGGGGCCACTAGAGGGGATACATGTGATGATGGGTGACAAATATGTAGGGCCACTACCAACTACCCCTCCATAGAATGGATTTGGTTGTGCGTCGGTCATGGGGATAGATGGGGCAATGAATAAAGTGGGTTAGGATTGGTAGGAATTTGAATCGCACTTAGAGGTTGTGTGTGGCTCTAAGGGTGGGGAGTGATGTAGAAGATGCCTTCAATGGAGGCAATTGAAGGAACCAAACTGAGGGGTGTACCACCTAAGCCGATAGGAATAACGTGGTGGAGAAATGATGGCTGTGGTAGTAACAGGAGATGAATATGGACCTCGGTTTTAATCAGCTTCCTATTGGTTCAAAAGAAGTCACTCAGCCACCAAGTATGTCTAACGACTTGTGTATTGGGATTAGTGCCCCTCACTCCACGGCACATGTGAAACTGCTAACCACTTGGCCATAAACGAGAACTCTTTGGTTTTCCTCACAGGTGGGAATCTAGTGGATCCGGTGGGGGTTGTTTCCCTTTTCTCTTGGAAGGTCCTCTCAATGGCCGACTACTTCAGGGTTCTTGTGGTACTCCTCACAATGAGGTTTAGCAAAAATCCCAAGTACTTCCCACAGTTTTGTGGATGAGACTTATGTCTCAAACCGAATGTGATTATGTTAATTGGTTATTTTTAATGGCTCTGCCCGGGGTCATGAACCAAGCATGTTTTCTTAATGGTGTGAGTGTTTGTGCATCTATATGTAAAAGGGTTCCTTCCAATCTTGAAACAAAAATGGGAAACAAGGGATTTTTGCAGGAAATCAACAAAGGGTTGTAATAGAACAAGTCTGGACAGAAAATCAGGTCTGAACAGAGGGTTGGGATAGACAAGGGTATGAACCAAGCACAGAAAACCGGCCGTAGGCTGACAATCGCACCTGTCGGAGAAACAGGAGTAGTCTAGGTCGCACAGAATAGACAGGTAGAGGCGATCTGGATAGTAAATAGACGAGTCATGAAAAACAGGAGGTTTCACGCGACTGGGTCACTTGAAATAGGGTTACAAGAGCGAATGGGGTTGTTTTTGGCACCTAGACAGTTGTGATCTGGCTCTGTGATCCAGGTCGCACGTATTGGAGCGGAAGTCATGACTGGAGTCACGCTTATCGAGGTGAAAGAGGAGATTGAGTCATAGCTAACAACCTGATAAGGGCGAAGGTGCCTGAACAAAAAAAAAACAAGAAAAATGGGGTCAAAGGGGTCAGGGGAGCAGGCACTGATGTAGTGGAGGTTTGGATCAGCCTCGTGGGGGCCTGATCAATGACTATGAAGGGAAAAAACTAGAAACAAACCTATAATAAACCTTCAAAATAAAGATCATTATGGAACAACCAGTGGATTCTCCAAAACTGTAACATGGATTTCTCCCTTGTTACTTGTAAAAGCACCAGCCTTACGTCAATGACACTGTAAGGTAGAGTTCATGAAAAAACTTAGGACAACAAACAAGATTCGTAAAACGAAACAAATATATATGAGAGCTACAATAGAACAAAATGCAAATAAACTAAATATTATACCTTCTTTTCTTGAAAGTGGGCCACCATGGCCGTCTCGGAAGTGATCCGCCTCTCCATGAGTTGGTTCTCCAGGTGGGTACGGAGGGTGTCTCGACATACTAAGTGGGAATGGTATGGAAACATGGTGGTGGAAAAGAGGTGTGTGAATACTTGAGAGCTAAAGGTGTCCCAATGTACTCGCAATGACAAAAGGTTATGAAAATTGTTTTTGGGGAGACATCACAATGTACTTATAGTAAAGTTTTAGGGATTTTTGACCCAAGGTTAACCCATGGTATTTTTTGACCCATGGTATTTTGTGGTGGTTTTTTTTATATTATCTCTTTTTTAGGGTTTTGGAACCGTTTTTAGGGTTTTTTACCATTTTTTAGGGGCTTTTAACCCTTTTTGGAAGAGAATGATGGTAAACCATAGTAAATAACCATGTTTTAGACCTTTTTTGTTGGAAATACAATTGTGAAGGTCAAAATTAAGGGAAACATGGTGGAAATATGATGTATGTATGAATTTTAGGCCATGTAGAGCTAAGCGAACAATTGTTTGTGTTAACACTAGGGATTGTTGAAGAAGACAGTTGTCTACAACTGGAATATATTCAAACACTTCTGAAGAAGATTCCAGTCTCTTTACATATTGGGAGAGATTCTTCTATGTTTTCTACTATGTGATCTCACAAGACCCTCTCAATATGCCAAGGTAACCATTAAGAAACACATTTTTTCAAGTTCATGCAAGCTTCAAGGATCAATTTTACTTTCATTCTTCTTAGAAGAGTGAATTAAGGAAACAATCTCTTCATATCTATTTTATTTTGTACTTTCTCTATACCTATCAACTAATTCCATTTATAAAATCTTGCAACACTTTTCTCTATTAATGCCAAAATGAATTATGAATTATGTATAGTATAAACATATGAAACCGATTAAAATTCTGGAATATTGTATTTTGATTTTGTCTTGTGATGCTTTCCCTGATTATTAGCTAATTACAAGAGGATTGGGTACCTTGTTTTTTATTTTCTGCAAGATTTTACTAGAGTGTGGCCTATTTTTGATTCAGTATGGTCTCCATATTTCAGTAATGTAAGATTCTCTTTATACATTATTATAGTAATAAAGTACATCTTCGTTGGTAGGAAATTAAGCCATTCATCTCATATTTTACTGTACATTGTAATTCTGGATTCATTGCCATTACTAAGGATAATTTTGGATTATAGGATGCATGATTAGTGTATAGTCTTAAAAGCAGAACCGGATATTTACATGAAATTACTGGTAAGGGATTCATTCTCTAATATGGATCGAAACTTTTCCTTTCTAACAACCTAGTTTTACACAGAAAACTAAGAGATTTGGTCCTGGCCAATTTCAGCAGAGTGAAGGAAAGCGACCTTCATAAGTTGCCATTAATTTGTAAAACACATGTGGCAGTTGATGTATTGTTTTGTTGCCATGGCATTTATTCTTGGGAATTGTTATTTTCAAAATCAAATATGGAAAATGCTTGCAATGATGATCGAGCAATCCTCTATCAGCTACATTTATGTCAACCAAACGATGACTAATTTATTTGCTAATCTGTTCGTCTAGTGTTGTTTATCTCGTCAAGTTCGTCAATGTATGTGTTATAGAAACACCCTACAGTTGGGATATCGAAACTAGAAAGCCTGAGTTTAAAAAACATGTACATTCGGTCCATCCAATGGACGAACAGTGAAGTCAACCATTGACTTTGTTGCTGGTCCGTTGGATGGACTGAACAGGTTGACTTTGCTGTTCGTCCGTTGGATGGACCGAACGTACATGTTCATTAAGGATGGCCAACTAGACATGTAACACCTGCAATGAAGTGTCAATGTTTCAAAATTCCAGTTCCTCCTCATCTAGAGGACCTAGAATCTCTTTGTTGCTTCCCACTTTCATCTCTTCAATAATTTTTGTCTGGCCTAGGATCTCACGGAGAGAATCTCTTTGTTAGAAGAAATATAAGATCCAGACTCCTGGTTACCAAACTAGGTTAGATATGGTTGTACCTTTTGCAAGATGGGACATAAATAATGTGTCTGGTTATTCTTTTCCCTCTACATTGTCGCGACCTTGGCCTCAGTGTTTGCATTAGAATATGATCATAAGATTATAAGTTGTATCTTTTTTAATACGAATGCTTATTTTTCTTTGGTTTTTTCCTATGTGTTTTAAATTCCACATACTGTAGAGTATACTTTATTTAATTTTATTTTTCTCATTTTATTGGGCAAGGTAAGACCATGTTAACACAACTCAGGTTTGCTTTTAGTTGAATTTTACAAGGGATATTTCTTGTCATAAAGATTTATGAAATCAATGATATTTTTTACCCATGGGGAACTTGAAGTAAAACTGGACACAACAACAATTCGACGAAATCATATAACCAAACATTAAGTAGACTTGTGTCAACCAATCTGTGTAAAACCTCAAACTTTTACAGGGTGAAATTTTTATAATTCTAGAGAGAATGTGCGGCTAAACAAACATGTATTCAACCATAAACTATTTGATTTATATAACTTGTAGGGACATTACAGAGAACTATATGTTGTAAATGCAAACTTGAAAATTTACAGAGATATTTTACCTTTTATAGAGCTTCAGCTCTCGATATTTTCAAACAAACAAAAGCTTGAGATTCGACACTATTCTCTTCACTATCTGCTCAGAATTTTCTTTTTGATTTACAATCTTCTTCTTCCATTTATAGGCAAACTAGAATTTGCTTCTCCATGAATATACTAACTCCACATTAAAGATTGTAATAACTATATACCTAAAAACTTAGATTTAGAAATTTAATTCGATAGGTTTAAATTACAGAGTCATGGACTCTTCAATCTTGTCAGACTGTTCAACAGAAACTGAACAGATACAGACTCTGACAGAGTCGGCTGAGATGTTATATGAATATGCAATTAATTAATATTTTCAACACTCCCCCTTAATTATGAGCAGATGGGGATCTTAAAAAAAAATTTACAGAATGATTCAGAGTTTAAACTTGCTCTATGTAAGATAGAGTTTATTGTGCAGAACTTTTCATTCCAAGATAACTTCGCAAATGCTGGAATGTATCCAGTGCCAATTGTTTTGTAAAAATGTCTGCAAGTTGATCTTCAGACCTGCAAAAATATAAACCAGTTTCTTTGGTGTTCACCAACTCTCTTATGAAATGAAATCTTGTGTCAATGTGCTTGGTTATATCATGGAACACATGATTCTTAGACAATGCAATGGCTGAATTGTTATCTCAGAAAATGGTTGTTAGTTCTTGCTACTTCTGTGACAAATATTTCAAAATTCTTAGCATCCAAACGGCTTGACATGCAGCGCTTGTAGATGCGGCATACTCTGCTTTTGTTGAATATGGAGTTACAATGGGTTGTTTCTTTGAAGCCCATGACACAAAACCTATACCAAAATGAAATGTGTACCCAGATGTGCTATTCCTATCATCTATGTTGCCTCCAATAAGTCTATCCAATGAGTTTAAAATTTTCTAAGGTTGAATGCATAATGCCAAGGTCTTTTGTGCCACTTACATACCTTTGAATTCTTATACTTGCTTGCCAATGTGAGTCTTTCGGTGACTCTATGAATCTTGAGATCATATTTACTCCATACATGATGTCTGGTCTTGTCATTGTTAAATACATAAGGCTTCCAACTAGCCTTTTAAACAACGTAGGATCTACAGTCGATCCATCATCATCATTTCTCAATTTTAAACTTGTTATTACTGGTGTTGGACATGTCTTATAATTAGACATATGTAACACCCCCATAATTAATTATAAATATTAATTCTACTGAAAATACTTTTTAATTATTTTTGATAGAAATGTCAAGAATAAAACATTTTGTAATCAAAACAATTTTATTTAATAAAATATGTCGAAGGGGGACACAAGTGGATATAGTTGTTGAAGAGTATTTGCTGGCCCATAAGAGGAAAAAGACAAGTGGTAAAAAGCAATGAGTGAGAACTCAGGATGTAGGAGGCATCATCCCCTAAAATCAAGTTACAACTCCTAGTTGAGTGCTAAAGAGGAGGCTCATAAATGACCAAGTCCTTGGAATAATACTATAATTAGTATGTCCATGAGCAACAAGAGGCTAGTATTGGACAGGGATTAAACATCTGTGAAAAACCATAGATGACGCATTGATTTTTTTCTCTTGTGGTTTAGAGAACAGGATGGGGGGTTTTGGAACAAGTAAACTGGATGCTCTGTGAGTTGGTTGGGAGGAAGGACATCTCCACTCTTGATTTCCCAAACCATTCGTGTCAGGTTTCTGCTTTACATTTTAAATATGGATATTACAATTCTCTAGATCTGAAGTAGCTAAACTCTATGATTTCAACTATTCTAATACTATATTTGTGTATTTTGTACTAATAGAGTAAATTCAAATAGAATACAGAGTTATTTATATTTAACTGTAATTTCCTAAATGCATCATTGTCTAGATCGTTTTACTTCTGTATTTTGAATTTCAAGTTAGCTAATGGACTGCCAATAAATTCTAATTTTCCGCTTTATGTATAGATCTGTATTTTCTTCCTAGTCTTATAGATAAAATCCATTTAATTACTACCTATTCGACTCCTTATTTTCAAAGTAACAATTTTTCAATCTTAATGATATGCACCATCTCAGATATCCTCTTATTTTGCATTTTAAAGATAAATTATCATACTAAACTCATAATGTCTGAATACCATATTAAATCTGCATCCTTCTAAGTAAGCTCATGTTTTGAAGTATTGTTCAACTAAAAACCTCTAATGTAGTGTAACTAAATGTTAGTATTTATATCTATAAACTATTAGCTTAGACCGGACTAATTTTAATAATATTTATAATATTATGACATAGGAAACAAGTAAGTTTATGCATCTAATAAAATATGTATACAAACATAACCAGTTCATGGATCGAAGATCCTTAACCAAGTATTATATTTATATATCTATTTACTTTATAACAGATCTGAAAGTTTGCATATGAAATTTCTAGATCTATTATATAATCACATCACCAGACATGGGATCAAATCCCTTAAGGTTAAATAGTAAACTAGGGTCTAGAAACCTTTAATTTTTCCCTTATCCGGTACATGTAATAAAAACAACTAAGCTACAATATATGAAAACGGATTCATAAATTAATTATCAGTTCTAATAACATTATGGAGGTCAATCACCTTCAGTAAATCCACATTGCAAACCAAGTAGTAATTATAACTTCCACTCCTTCCTTTAAATAATCGCAGAATCAAATCTATTGGGATACCCAACAAAAAAGATTTAAGTCAAATCTTATTTACTTACACTAAAAATTGCATTACTCCTTTCTACAACAGGATCTACATTTTTGGAAAAAACCCCAACATGGTTGTCAATCCGAATCATAATAACCTACGCTAAACATGTACATAGTAGTAGTAAATTATCACTCAAAGGTAGAGACTCTGGTGCTCTAAAGTTGGGAAACCATACTAACGAAAGTTATGGGATCGAGTCCCATACAGTCATTTAAGAAGCACATAAATAGAAATAAAAATTGTATTGTTATTGAACAGAAGGTTTCGTGGTTCAAGCTCCACTCACCCACAAATCATTGAATCTATAATTAATGCAAGGAATAATTAAAAACACAACCCAAGAAATGTATATTTTCATAAACCACTTCAAGATGGTTGTAATAACTCATCAGAGAGTCCACCATCGCAGCTTGCGGCGTTAATAAAATCTATGTATTACGGAAAAGAAAGATATGCGGCCATGAGACCATCCTCTATGGTGGTCAAGGGTTCATAGATAACCCTCTTTTAATCTTTAAAAACATACATATCAAATTACTATAAGCATTCTATATGGTCGTAAGACCATTTCACAATGGCTACTGTTGCTACACAAGACTTATGTATAAGTTCATTAAAAAAGAAACAAGAATAATTAGATAACCATAAATAATAACAGGTTTAAAACCATTGAATGTTTCAGGAAGTAAAACCATCAAATATGGTATCCTTAAACTGATATTTTTACACATATGAAAACCCTCAAGCTTTGCCACAGCGAAAGCTGCACAAGAACCCCTTTAACACAGAGAACAAGAAACTTACCTTAGAGTTGCAGCCACCAAAGGAAACCTCATGACCCGGCCTTTGGGTACTACCACCATCTAATAAAAGTAGGTCAATGCTTTTAAACCTAGAAGGAAATGTAAAAAAAACTTTTATTAACCTTTGAGGTGGATTTTACTTACAGAGGCATCCTAAGACACAGGCCTAAGAGAAGGTAACCCTGTTACCTTCCTCCCAGAGCCAAAACCTGCAGAGCAACCAAAATAAGTTAATATTTTCACATTTAAATAACTCTTACAAATTGAACTAGCTAATGCTTATAGGGTTGGTTTCTTACCATGATGTTGGTTTTGGGTGGCCAAGGATTGGCTCCTTCGAGTGTCCTTATCCCTCTAGTTCTACAAAAAAAATAAAAAATCTAATCAGTAAAAGAAGAGCCAATAATGAAAATGTACTAAGCTAAGTTACAGTAATAGGTGTTTTACCTGTTTTAGAAAAACATGCACCAGAAGAGAATTGCGACGATATGAAGGAGCTCAGCAAGAGAGGCCACTAGTGAGTTTAAACTCTAGAATTTTCTCGACCTCAAAACAGTAGTAGAACTAGTAAGAATGAGGACAAGTTCATGGAAGAAACCACCAGCTGCATAGTTCGACTCTCGACCATAATTCTGCATAACCAAACAACATTAATGCAGCCACAAACCAAGTAGAAGCATTTCACAAAACCCTATCAACTCGTGTCGTTATCATCGTCCAGGGGTAGGACAGATGAAGGCTCCTACTTCCTCGTGGGCCTGGCTACGCTGCCAACTCGCAGCCAGGCCGCACCATTCATTACAACCCCAAAAAATTCCAATAAATATGCATGAACAAGTTTATTTCAACAATAATTGCAAATCAAAACCTTCGTTATTGCACAGATTACTGTAGTACTTTATCAGTGCGTAACTTAATCATATGCCAAACAAAATATTATAACTATGGGTCAACCTTGGTATGCACACACATCATAACACTTTAAATTTTCACAAACCTTCACATATATGTTTGGACTAATTCTATTGAGTGGTTGGACTAATGCCATAGTGGTAATGGATAGTCAATCCCTTTCCCTAAGGTTAGGGAAGTAATATTAACATAAGAGTTAGGGTAACACTTAAACCTTTAAAATATTTAAATGTGCATAACCGTGACTTTAGCGCTAGGCTCAACAAATCCAATCACCCTTACTATCATAATAATAGAACCTTGGTATAAGCATAACCAAGAGTATAAGCATGTAAATGACAGAGCTGAAAACCATGAACATCCATAACACATGCATGATAATAATTACACCACAGAGGTCTAAGGCCTCTTCTTATCCATTAAACCATATTGCGCTTTCTTGGTTAATTAACTTCATCTTTATTTTCAAACCATTAAATATATGCATGGAAAACATGCTTGTACAAACCCTAAGTCTCATACTTAAGGGTGGGTCGTACATCTGTGATAAGGCCAATCCTTATAAACAACACTTTCAAGTTAAACAATAGGATGGGTCAACACAAGTATAGTCTCCCATGCCTTAGGCTAGGCCAACCTAATTTAAAGACAACTTTTAAATAAACAGAGTTAAAATGTGCCTAAGGTCAAGTTGTTGATTATGAACGAAGTTCATAAAACACCTTACTCAGGACATCCAGGTTACCAAAAGACAATAACCATGTTAAGAAAAGAATATTTCTGGCCTAATATGAAATCTGAAGTAGCTGAATACATAGCTAGATGTTTGGACTGTCAACAAGTGAAAACTGAACACCAACATCCAGCTGGTTTACTGCAACCATTGCCTATTCCTAGTTGGAAATGGGAGATAATCAGCTTAGATTTTATTACTGGATTGCCCAGAAATCACAACCAAAATGACTCAATTATGGTGGTGGTAGATAAATTAAGCAAAGCAGCACATTTCATTCCTGTTAAAACTACTTACAAGGCTGCCAATATAGCTGATATATTTTTAAAGCTGATTTTTAGGTTACATGGAGTACCTAAGGTTATCATTTCAGACAGGGATCCTAAATTCACAGGGAATTTTTGGAGGTCCTTGTTTAAGGGATTAAACACAACACTGAATTTCAGCACCTCTTTCTATCCTCAGACAAACGGACATACTGAAAGAGTGAATCAGGTACTGGAAGATCTGTTAAGAATGTATGTTAGGGATCACCTAGGTAAGTGGGAGGACTACTTGCATTTAGTAGAGTTTGCATATAATAATAACTATCACTCATCAGCTAAGTTTAGTCCATTTGAAATTTTGTATGGGCGTAAATGCAACACTCCTATCTCCTGGAATAATCCAGTAGATAGATTGGTGTTAGGACCTGAATTATTAAAAGAAATGGAATAGATTGTGAAACAAGTGCAGGAAAATTTAAAGGTGGCACAGTATTGGCAAAAGAGCCAAGCAGATTTGAAAAGAACTCCCAAAGAGTTCTAGGTGGGTGAGCCTGTGTTGATAAAGGTAATACCAAAGAAAAGCTCCCTAACACTGGGGAGTTGTGCAAAACTAGCACCACGTTACTGTGGTCCGTTTGAAATTTTATCCATAATTGGTCAAGTTGCATATCAGCTAGCGTTACCACCTAACTTGAAAGTGCATAATGTTTTTCATATTTCTGTTCTGAAAAAGTATGTTCATGATGCTACTCATGTGATTGATTGGAATGTTGTACAGGTGGAACCAGAAGGAGAAATTATGGTGGAACCGGACTGTATCCTCGGGAGGAGGGAAATTACTCTGCGGAACCGTGCCATTGGACAGGTGAAGGTGCAATGGAAGCACCTTAGTCCTGAAGAGGCTACTTGGGAACTGGAAAGTAAGATGCGGGAGGCATACCCGAATCTGTTCCAGGAGGTTGCAAAGGATGACGAATAAGTAACATCGAGGGCGATGTTACATTTTAAGGGGGTGTGTATGTCACATACCCCAATTTTGTAAAATAATGTTAATTGTTTTAATTATATTCCTGAGACATTATGTTAAATTAAATGCTAATTAGGAACTGATGACTCAGCAGAGTCAACAGAAGTTGAATGTAATTCAGAATATTTTATTATTAATAAATAAATTGTGGAGACAACAGCAAAAGACAAGTGGCAGCATCCTCAAACACTTCCTAAGTTGCAGGTGGAAACTTCCCTATATTTGGGGTCATGATCCCCCAAGAAAGTGGGATCAGAGAAGGTGGCTCATTAAATGACAACTAACCCAAAAAGACCTAGGAAATCTTTTAAAAGTACCCAATGAATAGAGCTGAGGTTGCTCAGATATTTTCCAGAGAATAATCATTCAGGGGAATGCTATTCAGGAATTTCATTGGGGAAAAGGGGAAATACAGTAAGGAAGTTGTTTGAGAGGAATGCTGCAGTAACTTGGTTTATTACAACTTGTTAGCTAGAAGAACTTACTGATAAGTTCAGATTTGATACTGAGTTTTGAAGACTGGTATTTGACTATTATTGCACCTAGTTCGAGCCAGGGAGACCAGAGCAAGCTCGGGGGTCCTGAGAAGTCGATGTTTGAGCACTCTCCAAGAGTTGGTAGGGAGGAACGACCTCCCATTGTTGTTGTTGTCCAAAGCTGAAGCAGTTTCTGTCACTTAACTGTCTTTGTTTTAATAACTGTAAATGGTTGAATGTTATGCTTGTAGTTTATGATATAAGAGTTGACTGGTTTAGGGACGTAAATGTTTTTAGTTTATCAGTAAGGGAATATTTTGATGAAAAATAAAGACCCACTGTGTTTTTCCACATCTAGGTTTACCAGACCGTACTCCAGCACAGGGGTAAAATTTAAATAAGGATAGCATGATGAGAATTCGGAGTAGTAGTTTGTTTCTTTATCTTTTTTTTTATAGAAAAGATATTTTATTGACAGTTGTATGAGTTCCTAGTTAAAAACTATTTCCTTGTATAGTATTTTACTTTCAGTAATTCTATTACTTGTAAAGAATAAATAGAAGAGTATAACAATTGCTCTAGAGTAGGATTAGACTAGATTTATCCACAGCTTTACCATACATTTTCTTTCTTCTAGATTAGAATAACTGCACTATTATATGTTTAATAACAGAACTGAAAGTAGGATTAGATATTATGGACTAGACTCTACTGTCAAAATAAACTAAATAAATTTTATGTACGAGAAGTAATGTGATCTTTTCATTACTTTTGCTTCTTATTTGAACTAAGCTAGAATAATATTTAGAATTATGAAACTACCTTTCATAAATTGAAGTCGAATGCTACTACATATATGTTAAAGAGATAGTCTATAGATAGTGTTAATTGTTTTCTCTTGTATATATAAATATCATAACTAATAATACAAACTAACTATTTACAGAATGATATAAGATAAACTAAATATTAACCATGGAAACATGGGTACTCTCAGGAGAGATATTATCTTTATTATATTAATAAAGATAAACTTTTATTACATACAGGAGTGTTATTATATTTGAACTGGTTTATTATATTTTAACTATTGATGCTTACTGTGCTACGAGGAAATTAAATAGTATTCAAGAACATTATTATGATAAAATAAAACAAAGTATAAAGACCCTATTTAATTGAAGGGTATAAACTATCTTAATGCCTAACAATCTTTTAGTAACAAGCAAGTCAATGTATAAACCAGGTACAGAAACCCTGACATTAATTTTATAAAAGAAATTATTAAGAGTAAAAATCAAGTGCATAAATTAACAGTAAGTAAATAACAGAATGGCAAAATGCTCGATTATCGAGCTTAACTATTATTGTAATACTTAATTAAAAATCCCCACAGTATAAAGAAATGTTACAAATTAATAATGATTTTTAGAAGAAGAGGCTGTACGTAATTCTATTACTGTCGAATTAGGATTTAACCCTATACATCCAATTTATATAAGTAAATCAACAACTGTGGAGCTATGACAGTTTATACTCAAAAGTAGTATTATAAATTTAACATAAATAAGCATTCAAATTTCAGTACCATAAGTAAACAAAGAAAAGTATATTTAGACTCAGGGTGAAAACCCTGTCGATTTTATAATTACAGCAGAAGTAAGGAGTCGAGGGGTATAAACCCTTTTTCCAAAACAGGCTCATGGCCTCATACTTTACATAGTAAAAACTATCAAAAAAATCGTTTGGCTTTTCAAAAGCCCTCGGCCCCGATAAGTAATCGAAGGATGTGGCACTTTCGCCTCAGTTTAGTCATTTCTCACACAACATTTAAAAACACAAGAAAAATAACTCCTATAATTACGGCCGTAGCCGGAGTACCCTCGCACAGTGTAGGGGTCTCTTCCTCTAAACTTAAAGTAGCAAACAATTAACAAGACCAATTGAACTGCAAGGGTTAGAGGCCTCTTTTCGCCAACCCTTAAAGGTTCCAGGGGAACGCCACAAGAGAAAGAGCCATGGTGTGACCAGGCTTACCGAAAACCTGTAGTCGTTGTTTTTTATTTGCTTCAGAAACCACGTTGAGGAAAGGCCGAGACCTGCAACCACAAAGGAACGGTAATATTAAGATATATAATTTGGATAGGAAGTATACTGTTATGAATAAACAGTAAAATGAAAAGAAAGGTATTGCAGTAGTCTTTACCTGATATTTTATGGAGGCGCGACCACTAGCAGTCGTAAGATGACCACCAACGTGACGAGGTAACTTTGCTGCAGGTAAGGAGGGAAAGATAAACACTACAGCAAATAACCTATCACTATTCCAGAAGAACAAACCACGGATTTAATCGAGGGAGGAGTGGTTTACAGTCAAGGATTTGGGTAGGGTTAGTAGACTGGAAACCTTGAAGAAAGGACAGTTAGCAGATGGAAAATGGCAACGCATGGAACAACACGACGAAAGAGTGACAAACTAGCCGCAGGAAGGTGACGAGCTGGAAATGCTAAGGCAATGGAGCGGCGTAGCTAGGGTGCACGAACACAATTTCAGAGCAGCAGGAGGCCGAGTATTATGGGAAAAATAATGAATATAGGGTTCGGAGGAAGGACCTTTATATTCATGCAACACACGGACATGGTGAGGCCATGATGCCACGTAAATTTTCTCACGCAGTGGGTGTATTTCCAATAGTTCGATGGACAACCATGGGAAATTGATTTATCACAATCATATGTTGATTCTCCAATGTTCTTCTATGATCACCAAGCCGAAGTCAACCTATGATTAACACATCATAACAAAAGATCTGTTATATAATAACTATGATATAAAAACTTATGAATGGAGTGGAGAGTTGATCGACCAATCCAATACATTATAGTACTCATATAAGTTAGCAAGTTTAAATCTATGATTGTTTTGGTAGAGTTAAAATCACATTTTTTCTTGTTAGATAGGTAATAGTAACCACAGTTTATCTATGTTCAGAAAAGAGGCAATTCCTCTATAAAACTCTAAGCACCATAAAATAAGGATTAAGCTAAGTTTATAGAACGTAGTCTATCCTTAGACCTCTTATCCCTTGTTTTATGTATTACAAAATATTAAGATCAATCCATTTTTGACTTAATATAAAACTATAATTTTGGCTAAACATAAAAGTATAATGTGGAAATTGATAAAGGAGTTTTTTAAGAAAAACTACGACAATGGTCCTTTTGTCCACAATGATTGCAGTGACTTAATTGTATTGGTTAAATTAGTAATATTCGTCAAAAAGCTACAAAAGAAAATAGTAAATGTTATTGTGATGAAAGCTTTGGCTTAAGATAATAACCTTAACTTTAATTGTTGAATTGGTAATATAATCCATATTTTTTCCCTTATCTGAGAGTTTAACCATAATAAGACGGATAGCCATATGATGATTAAGTGATGCTTTCTTTTATGAATTTGTAGTCCCTTAAAGACTTGTTCAGTTTATATACATAAGGGGATTAGGATAAATCCTGTTCCATGAAGATATTTATTTTCTTACTGAAGATAAACTCTAGTCATGCTTGAAAATAGTTAATGAGTGAATGAAAAACTCTATGCTTCAACATTAATATAGTTTTCGTAAAAATCAAGAGTAAACTCTCTTAAACTTTTGGTGCGAAATTGGAGACAATAATACATAAACTTCTTATCAGTTTACTTTTAATGTGTAACGATATAGCATACAGATGAAATCATAATATGGACTGTTTAGCTCAGTTGCTCTTATCCTGATATAAAGAATCAGTAGAACATTTATATACATTACGACTATAGTATGAAGTAGTTCCGTAATCATCAAGAACCATAAATTATTACTACTAGGAAGAAGGCCAGTTCTTAAATGTACCTCAGCAAGCATTGGAATCTGTTTAGTATTTATTGCCTAACTGTGCTCTTCTTTTGCGGAAAACTTATATTAAATACTTTAGAATTGTGACTAGCAGCACCAAAACCTCTTATATGTAGTCTATAAGAACAGGAAACTTTCTGCATTAGCTCAAAAGCTAAGTAAGCCCAGTTTTGCATGACAGTCTCACCTTGTGAACAAAAAGAAAACAAAGTCAATAAAACTGAAAAGAACTATTCTACTGCTAAACATAACCAACATATAATTTTAGATAAGGAATGTGGTAGTTTATAATTAAATAAATGATCAGTTAACTGCATTTATGTTAATGATATGCAAATTTAAAAATTTTAATTTTTTTCAGAAATTTTGGGGTTTTGACATTGAGCCAGTACTTGACAGATCCGAGAAGTGTTCACTTGATTGCTGCAAAGCATGTTTTGAGGTATCTGAAGGGTAAATTTGATTATGGGCTCAAGTATGATGCGAATCAAAAGGTTAACTTGGAAGGTTATGTTGATTCATATTGGGCAGGCAGTGCCATCGACAGGAAGAGTACTTCAGGATGTTGCTTTAGTATGGGATCATGTGTGATCTCTTGGTTTAGCAGGAAGCAATCCTGTGTGGCACTGAGTACAGCTGAAGGAGAGTATGTCGCAGCTTGTTCAGCTAGTTGTGAGGCAGTATGGCTACGAAAGCTACTGTCTGATATATTTGATCTCCAGTTAGATGCTACTTGTATACATTGTGATAACCAGAGTTGTGTGAAGTTGTCATAGAATCCAATGTTCCATGACAAGTCAAAGCATATTGAGATCAAGTATCACTATATCAGGGATATGGTGCAGAGAGGAGCAGTGAAGCTATAGTATGTTGCGACGGAGGAACAGATAGCCGATGTATTGACGAAGCCATTGGCTAAGATGAAGTTCAAGTACTTCAGGGAGAATCTTGGTGTTCTCCAGATCGAGGTTTCCTCCAAGAGAAAGTGATGAGACCCATAGCCATTCTGACATGTTGAGAGGATTGGTTCCTTCCATGGTCAGATATAAGGGCTGAGCTATTTTTTCATGATGAGAGGATTGGTTCCTTCCATGTCAGATATGAGTGCTGTCCATTCTGTTGAGCAGGACAGATGTAAAGGCAATTTCCATTCTAGGAATGGAGGCACCTGGTCAGTTACCAAGAACACTTAGTGTAAGACTGAGTAGCCATTCTGATGTGATAGAGGGATGTGTTCCCACTTGATCAGATGTAAGGGATGAACCATTATTTCATGGCTAAAATATTAAGGTCCTCCCATGTCAGATGTGAGTGTTGGCCATTCTGATGAGCAGGTCGGTTGTAAGAGCAACTGCCATTCTCTAGGAGAATGGAGGCACCTGGTTAGTTACTAGGTAGCTTAGTCAAGGACTGGGGTCATTTTGATATGATTGTTGGGATGTGTTCCCTCATGATCAGATATGAGTGCATAGCCCTTCCATCAGTAATGGGATGTGTTCCCTCACTGGGTGGATGTAAGTTCATAGCCCTTCCATCAGTAATGGGATGTGTTCCCTCACTGGGTGGATGTAAGTGCAGAGCCCTTCCATCAGTAATGGGATGTGTTCCCTCACTGGGTGTATGTAAGTTCATAGCCCTTCCATCAGTAATGGGATGTGTTCCCTCACTGGGTGGATGTAAGTGCAAAGCCCTTCCATCAGTAATGGGATGTGTTCCCTCACTGGGTGGATGTAAGTGCAAAGCCCTTCCATCAGTAATGGGATGTGTTCCCTCACTGGGTGGATGTAAGTGCAGAGCCCTTCCATCAGTAATGGGATGTGTTCCCTCACTGGGTGGATGTAAGTGCATATCCCTTCCATCAGTAATGGGATGTGTTCCCTCACTGGGTGGATATAAGTGCTAGGCATTTCTAATATTATTATAGGATTGGTTCCTACATGATTAGATGTGAGTGTTGTGCATGCCTTTCTGATGAGTAGGTCATATTTAAGTGTTGGGCGAAGACCTACATGATGGCTAAGAATACAACCAGCATGAAAAAGGGTTGGCTCTATAGAACTTCCTATGACGAGAAGTATCATGAGATAGCCAGTGATGATCCAAATCGAGTGATGATCAAGATCCAGTGAAGATAGCACCAGTGATGATCCATATCGAGTGATGATCGAGATCCAGTGAAGATAGCACCAGTAATGATCCAGATCGAGTGATGATGATAGCCAGTGATGATCTAGATCGAGTGATAATCTAGATCTAGTGATGATGTCCCATGATGATCCAGATCCGATGACGAAGATGACTTGAAAACAAAGATGACTTAAAGATGAAGATGACTTGAAGACTCAAAAGACTTGAGATGCAGCCGATGAGATGATCCAACTGATACAAAGAAGAAGACCAGTACTGAAAATTGTGTCGAAAGAATACCTTCCTAGTTAAGAGGGAGTGTTGATGTATTTGTAACTTCGGAATGTATTCATCTATGTATCTTATGTATTGTAACCCGAAGTTTATTCCGGGATGTATCTATTATGTAATTGAGTCATGTTGTCATGCCTTGATGTTCCGATCGAGAGAATCAATAATGTAAACAAGTCATGTCAAGTCATGGTGGGTAACCCTTCGATTGTCTAAGTGGTAAAGTCCCCACAGTTCTAGGGCACTAGGGTTATTAGACTCTCCTAGTATAGGTTGGCCCTAGTAGGGTTTTAGTCATGTCGAGATTAGTATAAATAGAGAACTGGAGTCCCTATTTATCACACAAGTCATACACACTCAAGTGTAGCGCATAGTTGAGGAAGGAGAAGACACTGGGGCTAGACAAGAAGAAGATTACTACTGTTGGGAGATCACTTACTGTTTTGGGGATTTTACTATTTTGGTGCTGATTCTATCTCTGAGGAAGTTGCAGGGTTTTCTCCTTTATGGTTTCCCCGAGGAAAAACACTGTGTTCATTGTCTCTTGTGTTTGATTGTTGTACTTGTTATTCTCTCAGTTAAAGACCCTAATAATGCTAGCTTAATGTTGAAAAACTAACATGAGAAACAGGAAGCTAGCATTGGATGAGGATTAAACATCTGTGAAATGCAAGAGAAGGCGCATTGATATTTTTCTCTTATGGTTCAGCGAATAGGCTCAAGGTTTCTAGAGCATGTAACTTGGATACTCTGAGAGTTGGTTGGGAGGAGCGATATCTCCACTCTTGTTTTCTTAAAGAGTTGGTGTCAGGTTTCTACTTTACATTTTAATGTTGTAGATTATAATTCTCTACATCTAAAGTAGATAAACTCTATGATTTCGACTATTCTAATACTGTATTTGTGTATTCCATACTAATAGAGTAAATTCAATTAGAATACATAGTTATGTATATTTAACTCTAATTTCCTAGATCCATCATTGTCTAGATCATATTACTTCTGTAATTTGAATTTCAAGTTAGCTAATGGACTCTGAATAAATTCTGATTTTTTTTTTTATGCATAGATATGTATTTTCTTCCTAGTCTTATAAATAAAATCCATTTAATTGTTATTGTATTTGTAACTTTGGAATGTATTCATCCGTATATCTTATGAATTGTACCCAGATGTTTATTTTGGGATGTGTCTGTAATGTATTTGAGTCATGTCATGCCCCGATGTTCCAATCGAGAGTTTCTATAATGTGAACAAGTCATGTCAAGTCATTGTGGGTAACCCTCCTATTTGTCAAAGGTTAAATTCCCTACAGCAGTGGGGCCGTAGGGTTATTAGATTATCATAGAGAAGTCGACCCTAGGTGATTCATTGTAAGTCAGGGAAATATTCCCCACTATTGCGTTAAGGATAACCCTCCTTGTTGGTCGGAGGAGGCAAAGTTCCCACAAGTTGTGGGGCACTAGGGTTATTAGACACTCCTAGATATGTCGGCTCTAGTAAGTAATTGTTAAGTGAGGCCAACATGTTGGAGTGGGATTCAAGTGAATGAAATAATATAAATAGTGAGTGAGCCTCTTTATTTATCACACACACACTCACTCATTGGGCCGCATGAGTGAGAGAGGAGAATCTCTCTCAGTGTGAGAGAGAGAACAAGCTATGGAGATCATCTTTTCTATTTTCAGGTTTCACTCTTCCCATTGGTGCTAATTCTATCTCTGAGGAAGTTGTGGGGTTTTCTCCTTTATGGTTTACTCGAGGAAAATTCTTTGTGTCTCTTGTCTCTTGTGTTTTTATTATTGTGCATGTTATTCTCTCAGTTAAAGATCCTAAGATCATAATGCTAGCTTGAATGATAAAAATCTAACATGGTATTAGAGCAAACCTGAGAAGAAGACATTGTGCAGCTACAGAATTTAGGACTTCTTACTTTTTGGGTCTCTCTCCATAATCCATCAGCAAAAGTATGTTAGTCTGACTCTCCATTGAAGGGCGTATCTTTATGTCGAAGCAAAATTTGATTCTGAACATTTCCAGTTTTCGGTGTGGGAAATTAGGGCTTTCTACAGAAGAGGAATTTTTGAGTGAGGATGACATAGGATTGCTCTCATCATCAAAATCAAAGTTTAGAGACCTATATGAATATTTTTGGTTGGGTATAAATTCGGTAAAGTCAAACCCTAGTTTGACCCTGAGCTGGAAAAACCCTAAAATACTAAAACTGATACGTTTTTGGTACATTCGCTATATCTCAGGATTGGAGAAGGCTCAGAATCTGCAAATTACAAAGGTTGAATATAACATTCTTATTTACACTGTGTGAAAACTTTAGCCTCAAATTCGCTATATTCTGGGAGATATGATCCCTCCAAGTTAAGGTATCAGCGTCTTCCAGGATTCATCCCTAAATAGGACACCTAGGGAAAATTGTTATATATTGGGATACAAAGGTCCAAATCAAATTTATGAAGATGTTCCAAAAATGGAACAGACTTTAATTTATGTGGTCTGAGTTTCATACTCAAAAGATGAACCAATGAAAAGTGGCAGTCCATACAACATAGTTGTTCTAAACAGTCTTATAATTGGTCACCTTGGTAAAATGATCATAAGTCCCAATTGGTGAAACTAATTCTAATGAAACCTATGGTGTTGGAATAGGTAAATGCGAGGATAAATCTGTGTGAATTTTCAGACATATAGGAGTATTAATTTCGGATATACCGTAGAAACAGTAACAGGCATTTCTGCAGAAGAAATTGGAAAACTAGGGCTTCCTATTCCGAGATCTTCCCTCCACTATTTTTAGAAAAGGAGTACATTGGATAGATTTCCTTGAAGAGATATATCTTTCTATCCAATTAGATATTAAATATTCCAATTTTTGAAAATTAGGGTTTCTCTGAAAAACCCTAGATCAGCCAGCTCCGGAACTAGGATGGACACCTCAAATCGGTAAGATCTAATCTTTTGCTATTTTCATTTGAGGTTCTCATTTCAAAGTGATATATCACATCATATTGATGATAATATTGTTTAATTTGACAACTTTCAAGCATGGAAGTATATGATCTCTTTGAAGAAAATGAATTGGACACCTACATAAGAAGAGAGGTTCCAGTTCCAGAGGGAGATGAGGCTCAAAGCCTTACACAAGAAGAACTTGGTCAAGGCCAAGAAGATCATTGCTGATTCAGTCATAGATCAACTTGTACCACAAGTGTATTCCCTAAAGACACCGAAAGAGATGTTTGATTCCTTTACCAAGCTATTTGAAGGGAAGAACATAAATCAGAATATGACCTTAAGAAACTAGTTGAAGAATGTGAAGATCCAGAATGCAGAGACCATACAGTCATACTTTACAAGGGTCTCTCAAATCAAAGAACAACTTGAAGCGGTAGAAGAAGAAGTAGAGAAATCAGAAGTGGTGATAGCCACCTTGAATGGCCTCCCAGTATCATGGGATTCATTCATTCAAGGAATGTGTACAAGAAGGAAGTGATTAATTTCAGTAAACTTTGGGAAGAAGAAGAAGCTCAACTCATAAGAATAGAAGAGAAGATGGGAGCAATTGAAGATCAAGCTCTCACCATCCGAAGAAGATCCCTCAAGTGATGAGGAATATGAAAGACTCAATTCTTGAAGAACCTCTTATCCATCTTGAGCATTTGGATAAGAAATGATGAACTCATGAATGAAGAAGATGATGAAGTGGAAGGATTAAGAAGGAGTCTACCCATGAAACAAATAAAGATAAGTACTCAATTGTCATTTCATGATATTGTTTTGATTATGCATTTGTTTATATTCAATTGATGTATTATGCATGATAGAATGCTTGCATTAATGACAGTATACTACTAATATGAATGTGATGGGTAAGTACCTCATGGTGTTATAAAACTCTCCATTACTACTTATCTAGAATGAAACCTCTTTGCTGACATATTGGATTAGTACACAATCTCAATGTTGTCCCGGTAGAGATGGAAGGCATCTAGAAAGTTTCCGTGAGATATGGATGGATGTTGTATTGGCTAAATTAGTTGCATGATCATATATTTATGCATAAGAATTTTTCAATATTGTTGGAATATAATCCGTCGGGATTATACGTTATTGTAAATATTAGGAATATGAAGAGACTCTCATATGTGTGATCCCAAGAGTCATCGTAGATGTATAAATAAAGGCATTCTATGGAGAAAAATATGAATTTGGGAGTTATTCCACCTGACAGTGGTATTAGAGCCACCTGCCATAACTCTCACTGCTGCGCTCCAGTCTTGGTATGCTGCCTGCATGCCAGTCCATTGCTAGAGTGGTATCATAAATTTGTCTATCCTCTGCTCGTCCAGCTTTGTTTGGAGTGCAACGTTGTACCTGATGTTGCTCCTTCATTGCTGCTGCACACTCTCATGATATTCTGCTGCACACCTACCTACCAGTCACCAGCCTGCCCTCTGTTTGTTCATCCTGCGAGCCTAATTGCAATATGTGTTATTCTCTTGCAGAATATAGACTCATTGCGGAATGTTTTAGGTATTAAGTGTTCCTTCTCTGCATTTTTTATTGAATTGATGCGAGCTTCTTTCTAGAAAATTGAAGTATTGATAAGAATACTGCTATACCTAACCCTAATTCGTAACTACACTCTCTCTTCTTACCATTCCATGTTTACCCATCATGTCTCCACTCAATTGTTGTATGTATAGAGACTCCCTATAACTGTGATCCATGGTTTGTTTTTGTGGCTACATTCTATCATGTGTTGAGTGAGAAAGTCATGAGGAGTATGTGCGTTTCACAATAGTGAACATTTGAAGCCGTAATAATATTGTGAGCTATGAATTCTGAGTGTGAGATGCCTTCCATGGTAAATTGTGACCTCAATGAGAGGGACATATGGTGATATATGAGACATCAATGTCACTGTAGATAGCTGAAAAATTGTGATATGATCAAGAGCCAACCTACAGGAGAATGCATAGCTCTAGAGATTCACGTCATCATACAACTAGGTGAAGTGCGACTGTGTTGATGAGTCTGTGTCTGCTGGAAACCTGAATTGATCCATGTAAGAATTTGCAAATGTTGATGATTGAACATGGTGGACACTCTCACTCTCATACATTTGCGTGGAGCTCGTATTCCTGGAGCCTCCAACCCTCTACGTTGTGCTGCTCGGTGATCTCCTGTGTGTTGCTCGTATGCATTGGGTTTTCTCTCTGCGTTGAACGCCTGGTTCCTTTGAAGAAGCTTCCGTACTCTTCCTGCGTTAGTGACTTTGGTTTGCTCCCATTTTTCCTACCGTGAAGACTGCGTTGACAAGAAGGCTACGTTCTAATCTCTTGAAGAAAGCCTACTTTTCTTTGACCTGCGACCTGCTCCTTTGCGTTGGTGAGAGATTGTTTTCTACTAGTTTGAAAGCCATTGAAAAGCATATTTAAAGTTAGTATTGTAGGCTTGAGAGGATTAAGTTTGTATTTCAAAGTTTGTATGACAATAGCAGAGACATTGACATTGTTGTAAAGCTTGAGGATGGTGGAAGAGACTTAGACCTGTACCTTTACTCTTTCTTCTTTTTCTCCTATTGTTTTAGTTGCAAGATTCAATCATAGAAGATGAAATATATAGCATCTGTAGTTGGTGCCACTCTCACTGGCAAAGACACTTATCCAGAATGGTGGAGGAAGATCAAATCTACCTTCATCTACAATGACCTTTGGGATGGTATTTGCGAAGGCACCACAATAGAGACAGAAGCTGGAGGCCCCATAACCAGATACCCAGGACCTCTAGAATCTGAGAAAGAGAAGGCCATTTGGGAAACAAAAGACAAGAAAGATTTAGTGGTAATCACTGCCACAGTCAGTGAAAAGGTGATCCAGCACATATTGCCTACAAAGTCATGTTTTGAAGCACTAAAAATGTTAAAAGATCTGTATGATTCACACTCGAAAATGGAAGTTATTCAACTAATGATAAAACTATTCAGTTTAGAAGTAAAAGACAATGATCCCATGTTACTTGCCTCTGAAATCAAAGCTATCATGCACAAGATTCAAGCCACTGGTATGAAACCAGATGTTCCCCTTGCAGCATTTGTAAAATCTTTGTATCCTTCTCACTCCAACTATCTTGAGTCATTGCAAGCAAGTGACAAGTTCAAATCACTGACATTTGACACCCTGGTAGAGAAGATAGCTGACAGAGAGAAATATTTTGGTAAGAAGACAACCGAGCATTCTAGAGAATCAGGTTTGCTTTGCTCAAAAAGCAAAGAACCACACCAAAGACCAATCCAATGATCATCCCAAAGGAGAAAGCAACAAGAGAGGCAGAGGAAGAAGAAACTTCAGAGGTAGAGGAGGCAGAAACAACTCTAGCAAAAGATCAGATTTGAAGTGCAAGCGTTGTGGAAAGATTGGACACACAGAAGATCAGTTTTGGGCTTCGTGGGACTCCATCAAAGACAGACATAACCAGAAGAAAGATGACAATAAGAACCAAGATGCTAGTAAATCTTCATATTCTGGTAATTGTATTGTTGCACATTGTAATATTGGTATTAATGAAATGACTTCACTTTCATCTTACACAGATTGTTGGCTACTTGATACTGGTGCAACATCACACATGACTTTTAGAAAAGACTGTTTTGAAGAACTTAATGAAACAATAAATGGCATAGTTTACTTTGCAGATAAGTCAAGTCTTAAACCAAAGGGAATGGGCACCATTCGGTTGAAGATGCCTGGATTCCCTGATTTCTTGTTGAAGAATGTTCTTTATCTTCCAGAGTTGCAAAGAAGCCTGCTGTCCTTGGTGCAAATTCGACAGCAAGGCCATTCCATCCACATGTTTGATGGAATTGTAGAAATAAGAAATCCCTCTAACAACCAAGTCATCATGACTGGATACGAAGATGGGAAGCTGCTGAAGCTAAAGGGTTCATCTGCAAGGGTTCAGAACTATGCCTACCTCTCTCAGTATGCAGAAGGTAATTTGTCATCAATTTTATTGTGGCATGCAAGATTTGGTCATCTGAATTATAAAAATCTTCGTTTTTTGAGAAAGAATGGTGTATTTGGTTTGCCCACCATTCCCAAAGAGAAGAGCAAATGTGATGCATGTATATTAGGGAAACACAGTAAGCTACCATTCCATGAATATAATTTCAGAGCAAGTAGGAAATTAGAATTAGTGCATTCTGATTTATGTGGCCCAATGCCAACTCCTTCTGCCAATGGGAATAAGTATTTTATGAGCTTTGTTGATGACTACTCAAGAATGTGCTGGATTTACTGATTAAAGACAAAATCAGAAGCATTTCAAACATTCAAGGAATTTCATGCATTGATAGAAAAACAAGCACAATCTAAAATTGGTACACTTCGTATTGACAATGGGAAAGAACACACTTCAAATGATTTTGAAGATTATCTTCGCCAACATGGAATTGCACATCAGACTACAGTTCCCTACAATCCTCAACAAAATAGTGTAGCAGAAAGAATGAACAGAACCATAATGAATATGGTACGCTCAATCATGTTTTTTAAGAATGTAAAACTAATGTTTTGGGGTGATGCAGTGAAATGTGAAGCCTATTTGAGAAACAGAAGTCCCTCAAATTCTCTTGATAACAAGACTCCACATGAAATGTGGTTTGGCCATCTCCCTTCAGTCAGGCATCTCAAAGTTTTTGGTTCCACCTATTATGCCTTGATTCCAAAGGAGCAAAGAAACAAGCTTGGTGCTCGAAGCAGAAAATGCATTTTCCTGGGGTACGAAGAAAACTCCAAGGCATACCATCAGTATGATGAGGTAAACAAGAAGTTTGTTATTTCCAGAGATGTCATTTTTCGTGAGACTAATAAAAATGACCAATCCAATGAGAGACAACTTGATCGTTTGGAAAAATATCCTCATCCAAAGAAATATTCTGAAAATAAATATGAAATTCCAAACCTTGAGGGGGGGATTCCTATTCTAGATCAACCTTTGGAATTTCCTACTACTTCACCTAAACTAGAGATTCAACTGGATGATGTGATTGAGAGAATTGGAAGACTCAAACTTGAAGGAAATGAAGCACCACCAGCTGATCAACTAGGACCATCATGGAAGATTCCTAAATGGGCCACAAAGACACTTGAAAGTGTCCATACGGATGAAGTTGGAAAGACGGGAACGAGAAGTTCAAAAAGACATGAAGATGGAGGAGAAGCAGATAATTCAGGTGATGTCATGGATGTATCATTTGATTGTGAATTTAATTTATCTGCTAACTTTGAACCAACTTCCTTTGAAGAAGCTTCTACTTGGGTTGAGTGGAAAGAAGCTATGCAGAATGAGTATGATGCACTCATGAAGAATGGAATTTGGAAGCTGGTTGACCCTCCAGTTGGAACCAAACCAATTGGCTGCAAGTGGGTGTACAAGAACAAATACAGATCAGATGGCTCACTTGACAAGCACAAAGCGAGGCTTGTAGCAAAAGGCTATGAACAGAAGGAAGGAATCGACTATGAAGAAACGTTTTCTCCTACAGTAAAATGGGCTACCATCCGTACCTTACTCTCTTTAGCTGCTCAGAATGGGTGGAAAGTTCATCAGATGGATGTGAAGACTGCTTTCTTGAATGGAGACTTGAAAGAGAATGTCTTCATGTCTCAGCCATAAGGCTTTGTTGTGAAAGGAAAATAACAAAAGGTATGCAAGCTTGTCAAATCCTTGTATGGCCTAAAACAAGCGCCTCACGCATGGTATGAAAAATTAACCGAGCATCTTTTGAAGTTAAATTTCGAACATTTTCATCTTGATGATGCAACACTGTTTATAAACAAAGTTGGAAGATCTGTTGTGTATCTTGTGGTGTACATAAATGATCTTTTGATGACAGGGAACAATGAGAGCTATATAGCATCCATAAAGAAATATTTGAAAAAGATCTTTGAAATGACAGATATGGGACATCTCCACTATTACTTAGGAATTGAAGTCACTCAAAATCCTAAGTACATATTCCTATCTCAAAAAAAATATGTAGGAGAACTACTAGACAAATTTTGCATGACAGAATGCAACCCTATCTCTACTCCAATGGAACAGAAAATGAAGCTCACATCAAGCAAAGGAAAAGAATTTGAGGATGCGACCAAGTATCGACAACTTGTAGGAAGACTTATCTACCTTACAACAACTAGACCGGATATTTCTTATGTTGTTGGCATACTTTCAAGGTTCATGCATAAACCTTGTGAAGGACATTGGTCAGCTGCAAAAAGAGTTCTAAGATACTTGAAGGGGACTCAAGACGTTGGACTCAAGTACTCTAAGGTGGATGACTTCAAACTTATTGGGTACTCAGACTCAGATTTTGATGGCGATAAGGAGATGGGAGTATCAACTTCTGGATACACTATGAGTCTTGGATCAGCAACTGTCTCATGGAGATCACGCAAACAGTCAGTTCCAGCAGATTCAACAACAGAAGAAGAATATGTGGATGCAGCTGAAGCAATGAAATAAATAGTATGGCTCAGGAAGATACTTGAAGATTTGCAAGAAAAACAAGAGAACTCCACTCCATTATTGATCGACAATACTTCTGCAATCAAGCTGGCTAAGAATCCCAGATTTCATGATCGAACCAAACACATCAACACAAAGTATCATTTGGTTCAACATCATGTAGAGGCCAAGACAATCCATCTTCGACATTGTTCCACAAATGATCAAGTTACAGACATCTTCACCAAAGCACTTGGACGAGAAAAGTTTGAAAGATTCAGAAACATGCTCGGACTTACTAACACCCCTTCGGATTAAGGGGGGGATTGTTGGAATATAATCTGTCGGGATTATACGTTATTGTAAATATTAGGAATATGAAGAGACTCTCGGATGTGTGATCCCAAGAGTCATCGTAGATGTATAAATAAAGGCATTGTATGGAGAAATAATATGAATTTGGGAATTATTCCACCTGACAATTATGAATATACCTTATGAAATGTTTCTAACCATACAAATGCATTTGACTTGTAGGAAATATCGCATACATAATTACCTACAAGCAAAGAAGGATGAGACTGGTTCCGAAGAACAAGTAACGACAATTCAAGATGAATAATAATATGACGAATGTAGTGACATCATTGATGCAGAACCTTCCAGCCATGAAGAAGTAACCAAGAAGAAATTCAATACCAATTCAAGAAGAATGATGCCTAGAATGCAGTATCGACACATGAAGGGAATTTCATAGTTCCATCATGTAGTAGATGGAAACATCATGCGTGTCAAAACCCCAAATTCTCACAAAAATTTAAAATTTTGAGATAACATAAAAATGCTGAAACTGCGGGTTACTAACAGCTAAAGATTAGCAGTAAAAGAAACAGTCAAATGATTAGTATTACATAATCCCAATTATGTTAACTAAGCAGTTTCCTTTTTGTAACATGAATAAGGTTTACTTGCGTATTGTTTTCTTTCAGTTTATTGATGAGTTTTCTTTATGACAAGTAGGTGGAATCTAACTTTGAATCCTGGGCTTACTTAGCATTTATGCTAACGCAGAAAGATTACTGGTTCTTACATGTTTACAGGTATGATCGAACGAGTAACATTTTTGTTTCATAAAGTATCCATAATTGTTTCTATTTGCAATTAATAAGCTTAGTAAATAAGCTGCTAAATTCCAAGCAATTCCAAGAGGTAAAAATAGTTTGCTTTCTTCAGTTTTTCTTGTAAACGAAGTTCAAATAAAGAGTTTCTTTCTTTATCGTACGTAGTGACAGTAAAGATACGTATTGTGGCTCTAAACTTGTAATATTAGTTGCAAAGTAACTTCTACTTTAATATGCATATCTTGCAATGTTCTACTGATTGTACTATTGGTTTTTGTTTTATACATTATCATACTATTTACTTGAGTAACAAGCTGATTGATATTTGTCTTCTGCAAGGAAATTTACAGTCTGTAAACTTCTTGATATTATAAGTTTGCTTAGTGTAAAAACAATAGAATCTTTTCATAAGGAAACACTGTTTGCCTATACTTCTACATCAAACCATGTGGTTCTATTGATTATAGACTCGAGTAGGATCATTCTATTGCAATCCATATTATTTCTATAATAATTTTCTTGTATTAAGTTATTGTCTACACATAGTTTCTAAGGTTGATGTTTTCTATAAAGTTCAACCTTCTATCCTATGCTAAGCACCAATTATTTATTTAATCATAAAACCATTTTACTAAATAAATAGACATGGTGAATTACTAGCAAAAGCCAAGTTGAGAAACAAGCATAGTCTAATAAAGTCTAACCAATTTGAACTATGTAAAAGAATTCATAAAGTGTTCCTTTACTATAATAGACAACTTCATAGTTTACTATTTGTTATCCCTAAAGTTGAACCTAGACTACGGGATTCAAGATTAAGGAAATCTTGTTTTAAAACTGTATAAATCAAATGAAATCAAACTGAAAACATGAGCTGGTATGAAACCAGGGCTAATGGAATATCACACAACTATGAAAGACTTAGGCTGGTATAATATAAAAGATGTAAGAAAATCAAAGTATTTCTAGAGAATAAAAACTATATATAAAATCAAACAATAACTGCAAAGCTAGACTAGTATGAAATCAAGTCTATTTTGTACATATCACACAATCATTACTGCACATACTGGTATATTATGAACATTTGTAAGAAGATGAAAAATACAAGCTGGTAGGTCAATAAGAGCTGCAAGATAATCCACAAAAACTATATAACATAAGATAAAATACAGAATTCAATAGCAAGGTTACTATGATCCTGAAGACAAGAAGTGAAACTGCCACTGTCTATAAAAATATAAAAATAATTGTCTCTCATGATAAGAATTAGTGCAATGGAATATGAATGACCATATGCATAACAAAATTATCAAAAAAACAATTTATGACATACAGAAGAAAATCATCATCATGTTTCATTCATAAATAGAACCTGTACAGAAGCTGCATCAAGTCTATGTCATACAGGCAGTGCTCTAAAACAGGGCTTGCATTCTCCAAAATTTGCCAACCTGTATCCCTCTCGTCGAGACCCCTTTCTATACAAAAATATTCTATCTACAAAATAACCATAGATCCTATATTTCAGGATCGATCCTCCTTCAAACCTGGAAAGTTAATCCCTTACAAAGTATTAAACTACAAGTGTCATACATGTGTCAAAAAATAACAACATAAGTTCAAAACCAAATAACAATTTAACTCCTAAAAACTTCTAGAAGCCTCTGCTAATGTAGCTAGGTCACTAAGAACCTGAGAACGCCTTTGAAGTCGAGCAAATTCAGCATCTTTATCCTTTTCCTTGTCTTGGGATTTGACTTGTTCCAGTTGTCTTTGAATGGCCCGCTTCTTCTTGAGAATATCCTTGGAAATCACCAACAGTCTTTGGTATTCTGCTTCCTTGTCTTCCATGTCCTCTGAGAGCCTTTTGTTAGCCACCATCAGTTTCTCATTTATGTCTTGCAAGTACTTTGTTTGTTCTTTATAAGTTTGCAGAGACCTATTACATTGGTTTAGCTCTGGGGAGATTTCCAAATCCTCTTCTCTCATGCAACCTCCTTTTTCAGGAAAACTTCTTGATACTGAACCTTCATCAAGGTTGTCTTGCTTGCCTGAGCAGAAAACTGCTGGTATGGAACCTGCTACACCCTGCATATCAATGAACTGTTCCATCTCTTCACAGTACTGGTCCCTTGCTGTTTGTACTATTCCCTCGCTAGCATCATCTTCTATTACCACAACATCCCTGTCACCTTCCTGTGTTGTTCTTTCCTCAATCTGCATATTTTTCCTCAGTCTGGTTCTTGGCTTGTCTTCTTTGCATAACTATTTACAAATCTTCTTTTTTAAAGCTATGCTTTTAAGAATATCACTGATTTTCTCTGGGTTTTCCTGTGTGCGGGGTGTTTCAAGGCATAAGCTGTCTTGGATATGCTTATCAGCAGCATTATTTTCTTCATTCTCATCCTCTTGAATTTTCCTTTTAGGGCTTGTTGCCTGCTGGTTAGCATCATCCGACATCTTTTTACCTTTCTCTTTAGGGTTATCCCTAAATCCTAACTCTGCTAACAGGGAATCCCATGTTCTTTCTTATTTTTGCAGCTGAGCTAGAATTAAAAATTTGATCAGCCCCTGGTGATAAACCGAGCGAGCTATATGTGCTAGATGGTTTTGAACTTTAACAATCATTTTTTGGAGTCTTTTTAACAGGTAAAATGGAAGATTTAACTGTATACTGCCATGAATATGCATTAACAGTTTCAAATGGCACTTCAAAACCCTATCATATCTTCCATCACAAGTGATATAATTCTGAATCACCTCTAAAGGAACCCTCCATCCTATCTTCATTCTGCTAACGTGAACTCCATTTTTCCAGTCAAGCTTTTCACTTCCAGGGATCAAGAATTCGCTGAAGTCTTCTTTAAAGTCTTGCTATTTAAACCACTTTTCACCTTCTGCAGGAACATTTATGGCTTCAGCAACAGAGTCCTCATTGACTCTAATAGTTAAACTTTGCAACTGAACCCTTTCATTGCTGCAATTTTCAATAAAATCCATGGTCAACTGTGAATGGTAACCCTGTAGATTTTCACAAAAATTGAACCATCCAGACTTCTGCATAAGCTTGGCAAACCTGGGAAATTGTTTTATCCAATCTGTATTTCTAGGTTCTAACCTACAGATGTAGCCTCCAGGCTTTCTCTTCACAACCACCTCTGGCTCTTCCTCGTCGATTTCCTTTGACATTTGAAACCCTAAAGGAATTACAATTTTTGTTGTGTGGACCAACCAGGCTTTAAATCTTAGATAAAAACATATACATACTGCTGCATTTAACTCTGGTAAATATTCATTTCATGCTAGCATCTGGCCTATTAATAATATTTATGCTTGTACTGGTAGTAATTATCTCCAAGCTAGTAGAGTGACAATGCCAATGAAATTTGAACTAAAACTTGTGATAGCTCTTACCCTTAAACCTGTGTCAATCATTCAAATCACCAAAGATTTCACGCTGTATTGTTCTGAACAGGGAACTTTATTACTACAGCTGTGTGCTCAAGAAAAGAAATGCTGTACTTACGTGCTTTGAAATGTAAGGAAGCATATAGATACTGTATTTCAAACCCTGACACCAAAAATCCCTAGAGTTTGACAACAAACCCTAATTTCCTGAACCCTACATAATGCTGCTCATCATCAATGGAGATAGACAGTGAACCAGCAAGCCTGCGAATACCTTTCTTCAGCTGAATAATGAGAGAAATTTTGGGGAAAAATGTGCATTTCCACGATCACTTCTAGTACTCATTACCTGAACGGTTTCAATTTTGAAATGACAACACATGTACTCTTCCATAAATGCCACCATATGACTCATCATTTCGTGGACATGAGTGCATTTTATTTAAAACATGTCCATATCGAATGTCATATATTTATGAATATGATAAAAGCCTATTATCATTCTATATTCCATGAAGTAAATAATAAACCTTTCAAGAAAATTCCATTTGGACATTCTGCCATCATAAATTTGAAATGCTGCCAGTTCACCATATGCTACCAGTTTGGATAAACGCTGCCAGCTATAAGAATTCACCAAATAACATATACTCTTTTGCACATACATGGGCTCATAGTGTATGAATGAAAATTTTAATGATTTTAGGTAACAAAAGGAACCCTATGGTGAGCAATCAATCATAAAATATAAAACAAAGAAAAACTAAAACAATAAAAACCAACCATAATAAAAAAATTAAAAATAAACAGGTGAAACAACCCTAGAGATAACATCTGGCTCCGTCTGGGGACAAAGTTTCTCTTAGAGACTTTGAGAACTTGCTGACCAGTGCCTTCAAAAGTCTGTTAAGGTTAATTCTGTCTTATTGGGCTGGAGTCTTATTTACAGTAACATGATATATACAGTGACTATGTATAATAACACCTTGTCTTTTACTCTGTGTAAAAGTGTTTTAAGAAACGTCCATTGAGTGGACCTGCAATTTCTTCACCTTTCAGATTTTGTAAAACAAAGGTATTATTTCCCAGGATATTTATGATTGAAAAAGGCCCTATCCATAGGTTATCAAACTTCCCATGCTTACCTTTTTCATCTTTTCTTGCATCCCATCTGAGAACGAGATCACCAAATGCGAACATCTCTTTTTTGACTTTTTTATCAAAGCTGTCTTTCATTCTCTTTTGATGTTTCTCAGTTGTGTCCTTGATGGCTTCCCTCTCCTACTGCAACTGCACTATCTGGAACATTCGTCTCCTGATATCATCTGTCTCTTCTTCAATTTCCTGCACAAACTTAATGACTGGGGTGACTAATTGAACAGGGAAAACAGCATCAGTCCCATAAACCAGTTGGAAAGGGGATGTCCCAATTGATTTTTTAGTTGTTACTCTATCATCCCATAAAGCGAATTTCAATTTGCTATCCCAGCTTTGTTTGTTTTCAAACAGCATTTTCTTGATACTGTTTACAATGTTTTTGTTGCTAGATTCTGCTAATCCATTTCCTTGTGGATAGTATGGTGTCAACGGTTTAAGGATAATGTTGTTTTCTTGACAAAAATTCACCATCTTTTTTTATTTGAAAGCAGGGGCATTGTCAGTGACTAACTTTCTAGGGCACCTAAACCTACTCAGAATGTTTTCTTGAAGGAAAGAAATTATAACCTATTCTGTTGCTCTTCTTGTTGGGACTGCTTCCACCCATTTCGTGAAGAAATTAGTAGCAGTCAAGATCTATTTATGCTGTCCACTAGAGGGAGGATGAATTTCACCAATAAAGTCTAGTCCCCACTGCTGAAATGGACCATTCATAGAAATAGGTTTTAGAGGTAAGGACTGAAGCTTTTGCTTCCCTGCAAATTTCTGACATTCGATACATGATCTAACCTGTTGATATACATCTAAAAATAGGGTAGGATAGTAGTATCCTGCTCTCAAGATTTTGAAGGAAGTTTCCTTCCAATACTTATGTCCTCCACAAACTCCACTATGCAACTCTGCAATCACAGCATCAACTTCATATTTCTCCAAACATTTCAACAGTATTCCTCCTGGATCCTTCCAATACAAAATATGATCCATTAAAACATACTTTTTATAAACATACTTCATGGCCTTTAGTTTCAAGGATCTGCATTCATTCATGTTCAATTCAAGAGGGCACTGTAAATACAAAAGAAAATACACAACATCCTTATACCAATCAGATTCAACATACCTGTGATAAATCTACTCTTTACTGTGGTCTGTTGTCATAATCTGCTCTAATTGTTCTGCCATGACATGAAGGTTCAAAACCTGACATTTTGACTCTGTCAGGAGTTTATCTAGTCCTTGTCCTTTTATCAACTTTGTTGGCTTAATTTCTATGTCATATTCCATGACCTTAGCTATCCATCTGCCTCTCTTTCCTTCGCTGCCAGGCTGTGCTAGGATCTCTTTAACTGCTGCATTTGGGACATATGCCACAACCTTAGAATGTAAAACATATATTCTAAAGAATTTAAGAGCCTTGACTAAAGCATAAGCTTGCTTTTCCATTATATTATACTTTAGCTCAGAATCTCTTAATGTTTTACTGAAGAATGAAATTGGTTGTTCCAGATTATCAGAGCTCTTTTGTAACAATACAGCAGCAATAGTGTCTTCTGATGCAAATGAGAATATTGAAAAATCTTTTGTATAATCAGGAGACATCAGCACTGGGGCTTCTATCAATGCTTGTTTTATATTTTCAAATGCTTGTTTATCTTGTTTAGACCACTTAACCTCACTATCCTTTTTAAGCATTTGAGTGATATGCTTTATTATTTCTGCAAAATTTGGAATAAACCATCGTAAAAAGTTGATTTTTCCAACAAAGGACTGAATTTATTTTTTGTTTCTGGGAATGCTGATTTTTAGGATAGCCTTGACTCTTTCTATATCTATCTTTACTCCCTCAGCAGAGACAATATGGCCTAACAGTTTTCCTTCTGTCAGGGAAAAATGAGATTTTTTAGGATTTAGTGATAAACCAAACTTCCTGCATTTGACAAAAATTTGTCTTAAGTGTTTAAGATGATCTTCATTAGACTTAGAAAAGACTATGATGTCATCTTGGTATATCACAACAAATTTTTCATTTTCACCCACAAAATCTATGTCCATAGCCCTCTAAAAAGTGGCACCTGCATTCATGAGCCCAAAAGGCATTTTGTCATACATAAAGGTTCCCCATGGCATGGTAAATGCTGTTTTTTCTCGGTCCTCTGGCTAAACTGCAATCTGGTTATAACCAGAAAATCCATCAATCATTGAAATTCTGTGAGCACCTACCACCCTCTGCAAAATCTGATCTATCTTTGGCAATGAATAGTTATCCTTGAGGCATGATCTATTCAGGTTCCGGAAGTCTACACATAGTCTTATCTCTCCATTTTTCTTCCGTACAGGGACTAAATTAGCAACCCAAGATGAATACCTTAAAGGCACAATGATTTTTGCATCTAACAGTTTTTTCACCTCTTTTTCAATTACTGGCAGCAATGCTGGATTTAACCTCCTAAGCTTATGTTTAAAAGGCTTAGTGTTTGGTTTTAGAGGGATATTGTGCTGAATTATGCTGGTATCATATGTTTTTAAATCATGATATGACCAAGCAAAAATGTCTTTATATTCTTTGAGCAAATCCAGATATTTTCTTCGTTCATCATCTGACAGTAATTTTGATAGTTTTATCATTTGAGGCTGATTTTCAGAACCAATGTTATACTCCAAAACATTTTCTTCAGTAGTCTGTAGGGTGGGTTTTATCAGTGTATCATATTTTGAAAATAGTCTTTCTAAAGGAACAAGTCCCTTAGGAATGAAATTCCCTTTTAACTCCACAATTTTATGATCAACAATTGAATTATTTAAGCAGGGTTCATTTTCTACCCATTCTGAATCATGTTCATGATCAACAATATCATCTGAAAATTCACCTATTAATTCTAGAAATTCTTTAATTTCCTGATCATCATTAAAGACTTTCCAATGTTTAATATTATCTGGTACAACAGGTCTGTATCTCACATCAATTGGATATTTCAGATGAGTTACCTTTGGGATTTTGAAATAAGCTGCTGCTAAAGCTAAGGAATCAACTGTCTCATTATATTCCCTGGGGACAAAAGTGATATTGAAGGATATGAAGAAGTTTTCAATTAGATCCCAGGCCTCATTCCTATAAACCTTCAATAATTGATGTTTTACTTGGTACACATTTTTTACTTGCTGAATTATTAATTCGGAGTCGCCAAATATAGCAAGTTCCTTGATGCCCAAGTCTTTTGCTGCTCTTAACCCAAGGATCAAAGCCTCATATTCAGCAGTATTATTTTTTGTTTTAAATTCCAATTTGTACATAAGAGAAATGAACTCACCTCTTGCTGAAATCAATAGTACTCTTGCTCCTGCCCCCTCTTTACTTGATGCCCCATCAAAATACATCTGCCATAAACCATCTGGTTCTTCTCTCTTTACCTGAACTGGGATATATTTTTGTACTTTTAAAACCCCATCAATTTCATCATTTAGTTGCAACATACAAGAACCAATATTTTCATCAATTGAATAGATCGGATGATTATTACGGTGCCTACTGTCACTTACCAAATATGCCATTTGTACCTCTCTGTAAAGTCTTCTGAATTCTCCTCCAAATACTGGAATTGTAGCATATGAGAGATCCATCTACAAAGTTCCTCCCACTTTCTTTGCCCAGGATCTAGACAATAACATACCAAATTTGGGAGAAATATCTGCTACAACAATATCCATCAATACACTCTTCATAGGTACCTGAGTTAAATTCACCACTAGATCCTTGATTACCCCAATACATTTCACTGCCCTAGAATCAAATGCATACAAATCGTGGTATGGTTTAGTAACACTCAGTCCTAAGGCTTCCATGACTGATTTTGGCATGAGGTTGTGTGAAGCTCCTGAATCTAGCAAACAATTATGCAACAATTGATCATGTATGGAAAAGGTTACATAAAATGGAGGAGGATATTCTGAATTGTCATCAGGCTGATCAAATTTTTTTGACCCTACAATGATAGTAGGTTTTTCATCTTGCAAATTAATCTCATCAGAAGGGATAGGATTAGAATTCACTGCATTGCTGAAAGTTTTAAAGGCTGCCTCCCTGTAAACTTTACTTTTAATCAATTCTGTTAAAGGCACAGGGATCTTCACCTTATTAAGCTCATGTTCAAAATTGAAACCACTAACAGATTTATTAATCTCCTCAGGATTCACAACTTCATTTTTTCTCTGATTTACAATTTGTTTCTATTTTGTAGGCAAATTTTGTTTAAGAGGAAGAGCTTTCACCACTTTCTTGGTTTGTGCTGCATGTTTCACCCCTGACCTCAGACCATATGATTTTTCATTAGAGGAAATTTGGGGTCTAAAATTGGCCTTATAAGAAAACGTGCCAAAATAAGTTTTTGTGAGTTGGAATTCAAGAACCAATAGAATTTCAATAAAATAAGTCAACCATAATGGTTGAATTGACATATTTGTCATTAAAAAAAACTACTTTTTTTGTTCGTATTTTCGACATATCTCATTGTGTTTTTACTCAAGTTTCGATTGGGAGAGCTCGTTGGATGCGGAATTTGATTCTTCATCCAACGAGTACCCACACTGCATACTTTTGATGGATCCCGCTACCCCAAAAACAAGAAATACCTGAAAAAATGTGATGATGATGTCATCATCACATTTTTTCAGGTATTTCTTGTTTTTTGGGTAGTGGGGTCCATCAAAAGTATGCAGTGTGGGTACTCGTTGGATGAAGAATCAAATTCTGCATCCAACGAGCTATCCCGATCGAAATTTGAGTAAAATCACAGAGGGATATGTCGAAAATACGAACACAAAAAGTAGTTTTTTTCTTTCTTCTTCCAAAATTAATCAATATTATTTTATTATTTTATTATTTTCCTTAGGAGGCCCATTTTAGACCCCAAAATTCCTCTAATGGTGGCATTTCCTGACAGACCTCTGGCATAGACATCTGATAATCATCTTCTTCATATTGATCTAATTCTATAGCATATTGATAATCAGATCTAGTTAGAAAATGAGAAAAAGCATCCTCATCAAACTGGTAATATTATGTTCTTTTGTTTCCAAATCATCTAACTCTCCTTCATTAATTTCATATGATTCATCATCTCTGACATTATTGTTTTGAAAAGGAGGTTGAATCCTTTGTTCTTCATTTTCTCGTCTATCTCTCTGTATATCGTTATTTCGTCTTTCTCGTGGGAGAAACCTAGGGGCAAAAGGTCTTCTGAACTGAGTCTGATTTCTATCACCTTCGGGCATGGGTCTATTCTGATTTCTATTTCTCATTTCCAATCTATCAATCTTTTCAGACAAACTTTTTATTATTTTACTCATTTCATCCATTTTTCTATCTGATGACCTTCCTACATGACTTGATGTACTGATTTCTCTTTTTCCTTTTCTGTCAACAATTTGGTGTTCTATTTTCTCTTTTAATCTGTTTGAGGCCAAAATGTTTGACTCTACTTCTAATGCTACACTTTGCATGTTTTGAAGTGACTCAGATTTTCTTTCTCTTAGCAGCAAAGAAAACTCAGGATTAAATGCATTTGCATAAGCTAATTTTGCTGATGTCTCAGTAGGTTTTATTTCTGCTGGAATCTTACTATACATCTTATTAAATCTTTTAAAAAAATCTCCCACTGCTTCACCCTTTCCTCTTTTTAAAGATTCAAACTCTGTCTGGTAATACAAATAGTCTTTAGTGTCACCCCACTGTTTCATAAATGTTTCTTGTAAGGCATCAATGCCATCTATGGAGTCAGGTGGTAATTCCCTGAACCATTTTCTAACCTCACCATCTAAACTTTGGACAAATAATCTCATCCAAACATCCGTATGTTCATAATTGTGATTGTCTGCAAAACGACAGAATTTATTCCAATGTTCTTCTGCAGTAACATCTCCCTGGCCATCGAACCTTGGCAGGTACTTATGATAATCTCCTCCTGGGAGAGCATTGAGAGGATGGGGCAAAACAAGTGGGGCATATCTTACTGCTACCATAGCAGCCATTCGATTTTGAGCAATTCTAGGGTTTATATTATACTGAAAGGTACTTGACTGTTGTGAAGAGGGAGACAAAGTACCAGGATTTGGTTGACTTACTGGGACAGTCTTGATCAAAGGAGTACGGATTGAAGATAAAGAAGAAGCACCTGTTTGCAATGATTCAAGCTTAACTTTCTCTGATATCAAGGGATTTGTAAATACCCGAAAAATGTCAACTTGGGAAGGGGTAAATAACAAATCTAACTCCTCTCGTCCTTTCTCTGAATGTGGATTTAAAGAAGGAAATGGAAAAGAAACAGATTCAGGGATCTCTAAAGCTGCAGGCTGTTTAAATTTCTCTGATGAAGTAGAGACAAAATTTCTCCTAGCCTCCTTTAACAACTGCTCAGGATCTGAGACTCCTGTATTTAAAGGGGATGAGGGATTTCCTTGAGTCCCTATCTTCTTTGAAGCCACTGTAAATTCTTAAAAGGTGACTGAATGTAGTCTATAGCAGGTTTTGTTGATTCTGTTCACCCTACAAAATCAGTTCCATGAAACTGTCGATTAACCAGGGAAGATATCCTTTCCTTTGTCCATCCCCAGCAACGGCACCAGAAGATGTTATCCCTAAAGTTGAACCTAGACTATGGGATTCAAGCTTAAGGAAATCTTGTTTTAAAACTGTATAAATCAAATGAAATCAAACTGAAAACATGAGCTGGTATGAAACCAGGGCTAATGGAATATCACACAACTATGAAAGACTTAGGCTGGTATAATATAAAAGCTGTAAGAAAATCAAAGTATTTCTAGAGAATAAAAATTGTATATAAAATCAAACAATCACTGCAAAGATGGACTAGTATGAAATCAATTCTATTTTGTACATATCACACAATCATTACTGCACATACTGGTATATTATGAACATTTGTAGGAAGATGAAAAATACAAGCTGGTAGGTCAATAAGAGCTGCAAGATAATCCACAAAAATTATATAACATAAGATAAAATACAGAATTCAATAGCAAGGTTACTATGATCCTGAAGACAAGAAGTGAAATTGCCACTGTCTATAAAAATATAAAGATAATTGTCTCTCACGATAAGAATTAGTGCAATGGAATATGAATGACCATATGCATAACAAAATTATCAGAAAAACAATGTATGACATACAGAAGCAAATCATCATCATGTTTCATTCATAAACAGAACCTGTACAGAAGCTGCATCAAGTCTATGTCATATAGGCAGTGCTCTAAAATAGGGCTTGCATTCTCCAAAATTTTCCAACCTGTATCCCTCTAGTCAAGACCCCTTTCTATACAAAAATATTCTATCTACAAAATAACCATAGATCCTATATTTCAGGATCAATCCTCCTTCAAACCTGGGAATTTAATCCCTTACAAAGTATTAAACTACAAGTGTCATACATGTGTCAAAAATAACAACATAAGTTCAAAACCAAATAACAATTTAACTCCTAAAGGCTTCTAGAAGCCTCTGCTAATGTAGCTAGGTCACTAAGAACCTGAGAACGTCTTTAAAGTCGAGCAAATTTAGCATCTTTATCCTTTTCCTTGTTCTGGGCTTTGACTTGTTCTAGATGTATTTGAATGGCCCGCTTCTCCTTGAGAATATCCTTGGAAATCACCAACAGTCTTTGGTATTCTGCTTCCTTGTCTTCCATGTCCTCTCGGAGCCTTTTGTTAGCCACCATCAGTTTCTCATTTATGTCTTGCAAGTACTTTGTTTGTTCTTTATAAGTTTGTAGAGACCTCTTACATTGGTTTAGCTCTGGGGAGATTTCCAAATCCTCTTCTCTCATGCAACCTCCTTTTTCAGGAAAACTTCTTGATACTGAACCTTCATCAAGGTTGTCTTGCTTGCCTGAGCAGAAAATTGCTGGTATGGAGCCTGGTACACCCTGCATATCAATGAACTGTTCCATCTCTTCACAGTACTGGTCCCTTGATGTTTGTATTGTTCCCTCGCTAGCAACATCTTCTATTACCACAACATCCCTGTCACCTTCCTGTGTTGTTCTTTCCTCAATCTGCATCTTTTTCCTCAGTCTGTTTCTTGGCTTGTCTTCTTTGCATAACTATTTACAAATCTTCTTTTTTGAAGCTATGCTTTTAAGAATATCATTGATTTTCTCTAGGTTTTCCTGTGTGCAGGGTGTTTCAGGGCATAAGCTGTCTCGGATATGCTTATCAGCAGCATTATTTTCTTCGTTCTCATCCTCTTGAACTGTCCTTTTAGGGCTTGTTGCCTGCTGGTTAGCATCATCCAACATCTTTTTACCTTTCTCTTTAGGGTTATCCCTAAATCCTAACTCTGCTAATAGGGAATCCCATGTTCTTTCTTCTTTTTGCAGTTGAGCTAGAATTAACAATTTGATCAGCCCTTGGTGATAAACCGAGCGAGCTGTATGTGCTGGATGGTTTTGAACTTTAACAATCATTTTTTGGAGGATTTTTAACAGGTAAAATGGAATATTTAACTGTATACTGCCATGAATATGCATTAACAGTTTCAAATGGCACTTCAAAACCCTATCATATCTTCCATCACAAGTGATATAATTCTGAATCACCTCTAAAGGCACCCTCCATCCTAGCTTCATTCTGTTAACGTGAACTCCATTTTTCCAGTCAAGCTTTTCACTTCCAGGGATCAAGAATTCGCTGAAGTCTTCTTTAAAGTCTTGCTGTTTAAACCACTTTTCACCTTCTATAGGAACATTTATGGCTTCAGCAACAGAGTCCTCATTGACTCTAATAGTTAAACTTTGCAATTGAACCCTTTCATTGCTATAATTTTCAATAAAAGTCATGGTCAACTGTGAATGGTAACCCTGTAGCTTTTCACAAAAATTGAACCATCTAGACTTCTACATAAGCTTGGCAGACCTGGGAAATTGTTTTATCCAATCTGTATTTCTAGGTTCTAACCTACAGATGTAGCCTCCAGGATTTCTCTTCACGACCACCTCTAGCTCTTCCTCGTCGGTTGCCTTTGACATTTGAAACCCTAAAGGAATTACAACTGTGTTGTGTGGACCAACCAGGCTTTAAATATCAGATAAAAACATATACATACTGCTGCATTTAACTCTGGTAAATCTACATTTCATGCTAGCATCTGGCCTATTAATGATATTTACGCTTGTACTGGTAGTAATTATCTACAAGCCAGTAGAGTGACAATTCCAATGAAATTTGAACTAATACTCATGATAGCTCTTACCCTTAAACCTATGTCAATCATTCAAATCACCAAAGCTTTCACGTTGTATTGTTCTGAACAGGGAACTTTATTACTGCAGCTGTGTGCTCAAGAAAAGCAGTGCTGTACTTACGTGCTCTGAAATGTAAGGAAGCATATAGATACTGTATTTCAAACCCTGACACCAAAAATCCCTAGAGTTTGACAACAAACCCTAATTTCCTAAACCCTACATAATGCTGCTCGTCATCAATGGAGATAGACGGTGAACCAGCAAGCCTGCGAATACCTTTCTTCAGCTGAATAATGAGAGAAATTTTGGGGAAAAATGTGCATTGCCACGATCACTGCTAGTACTCATTACCTGAACGGTTTCAATTTTGAAATGACAACACATGTACTCTTCCATAAATGCCACCATATGACTCATCATTTCGTGGACAGGAGTGCATTTTATTTAAAACATGTCCATATCGAATGTCATATATTTATGAATATGATAAAAGCCTATTATCATTCTATATTCCATGAAGTAAATAGTAAACCTTTCAATAAAATGCCATTTGGACATTCTACCATCATAAATTTGAAATGCTACCAGTTCACCATATGCTGCCAATTTGGATAAACGCTGCCAGCTGTAAGAATTCACCAGATAACATATACTCTTTTGCACATACATGGGCTCATAGTGTATGAATGAAAATTTTGATGATTTTAGGTAACAAAAGGAACCCTATGGTGAGCAATCAATCATAAAATATAAAACAAAGCAAAACTAAAACAATAAAAACCAACCATAATCAAAAATTTAAAAATAAACAGGTGAAACAACCCTAGAGATAACACTATTATTTGATTCGTTGGTTTTTACAAGGATTATGAACATACACATACTATTTTGTTTATTAGACATACAAGTCTATAGTTAGTTCAAAGGTCCTAAACAAGTCTAAAATAGAGTTCATGATTCTACTCAATACTATGTTACGCAACTTATAAATGTCACAACTTGAATTGTTGTTTTAAAAGAAATTAACCATGCATAGACCATAATGTATTTAAATATAGAAAACTATAGTTGTTCAATGGTTCTAAACCATTCAACTTGGACTCTCCCATATAAAAAATGATTACTACACTTACCAAGGTCAACGTTTAAAATGAAAAAGGTTTACCAAACATCCATATCGTGTTATCAATGTTACGATATAATGGACATATGTTTAACAATGAGATACATTTCTATGCATGATGGTCTTCGGGATAAACCAAAGTTTAAGTGGTGACACCTTGTGCTGGGTCAACGTAAATTTAACGTTGTTATTTCAATACTGAACTAACATATCATATGATAAGAGGTATATTCGAATTACAATGTAATAACAAGGTTTATAATATAGCTTTTGCACCGTAAGATCATTGTTTAAAATAATTGGTTATCATTGGATTGCAGGAAACTATTGAAATGACCCACTGCATGGTTTAAATTATTGTGAACACATGGTCTTCTCCTGGCCAAGTGTTGGAGATATAAACATCATTGTAACCCTAACCCTTTTCCATTTTTCCTCTACAGTTCACGCTGGCCCTTGAGGCTGCTCTACATGGTTTTCATGGTGGTTGTAAGTTCTCCTATGTTCCAGTTGCCCCGAGTCTTGGGTTAGTGTTGCTTTAGCCTCCACTATTCAGTTTGATGCCATTCTTTATGACTGTGAGTTTTCACTCTACAGGTGTTTGTTGAGTTTTGATGCACTTGGCTTGCTGTCTGCTCAAAGCTTCCTCTCATTGTCCTCGTGGCCTATCTCTGTGTAATAGGTTGAGATTTACTGGCTGTTGGGTTTATACTTTGCAAAAAGTCTATTGGTTTCCTTTACACTTGGTTTGCGGCCGGCTTGTATCCCAACTTGCCTTTCTTCGTGGCCTGCTACTGCTTGTGTGAAGCTGAGAGTTTGTTTTCTAATGGAGAGTGATTTTCCCTCATCATAGCGTGTGGAAAACTAAAAACACCCAATGCTATTGGTGACAGTCTTTCCACAAGACTGTTCGACATTCACATCACAGGTAATTAATTTCTTAGCAGTTAAACCCTCAAAATATTTCCACAAATTCCCTTGCCATTGAATTTCTCTAAAGTACATTCACCTAAATGATCACTTCCCTAGAAAATGAGCAGCCTTAGCTCTCTTCAATGGGCATTTTTATAAATATTGCCTAGGTCTTTTGAGTCAGTTGTCAATAATTGAGCCACCTGCTCTTATCCCACATTCTTGGGGGATCATGACCCCAAATGTAGAGAGTTTTCCACTTGCAACAGTTGGAAGAGGTTTGAGGATGCTACCACTTGTCTATTTGCTCTCCACCCAGTCTCCTCCACCAATTTGACTAGTAAACACTCTTTTAACAGCTCTCCTAAACTGTTGTCTCCACTTTTATTTATTTATAATTAAAATATTCAGATTTACATTCAATATCCTTGACTCTGCTGAGTCATCAATTACAACTTAGCATAAAATTTAACATATTGTCTTTAAATAAAATCAAATAAGATAATATTATTTTTACAAAATTGGGGCATGTGACATACACACCCCCTTAGAACATAACATCGTCCTCGATGTTATTTATTCTTCATCATCAAAATTCCCAGAACTGAATTGGATATGCATCTCACATATTGCTTTTCAATTCCCAGGTGGCTTCCTCTGGACTAAGGTGCTTCCATTACACCTTCACCTGTCCAATGGTACAGTTTCAAAGTGTGATCTCCCTCTGCATGAGGATACAGTTCGGTTCCACCAGAAAATATCCTTCTGGTTCCACCTATACATCATTCCAATTAACGACATGAGTAGCATCATGAACATATTTCTTTAATAGAGAAATGTGAAAAACATTATGTACTCTTCAATTGGGTGGCAATGCTAATTGATAAGCTACTTGTCCAATCCTGGACAGAATTTCAAATGGACCACAGTAACGAGGTGTGAGTTTTGCACAACTCCCCAATCTCAGAGAGCTCTTTTTGGGCCTTACCTTGATGAACACATGTTCACCTACCTGAAACTCCTTTGGAGTTATTTTTAAGTCTGCTTGACTTTTCTGTCGATCTTGTGCAACTTTCAGATTTCCTTGCACCTGTTTTACAATTTCTTCCATTTCCTTTAACAGTTCAAGACCTAATACTAATCTATCCACCGGATTACTCTAAGAGATAGGAGTATTACATTTTCGTCCATACAAAATTTTGAAAGGACTAAATATGGTTGATGCCTGATAGTTATTATTATAAGCAATTTCTACTAGATGCAAATAATCCTCCCATTTACCTGGCTGGTCTTTCACATACATTCTTAATAGATCTTACAATACTTGGTTTACTCTTTCAATTTGTCCATCTGTTTGAGGATGGAAAGAAGTACTAAAATTTAATGTAGTGCTTAATCCTTTAAACAGAGATTTCCAAAAGTTACCTGTAAATTTAGGATCTCTATATGAGATTATTCCTTTCGGTATCCCACGCAATCAAAAAATCTATTTTAGAAAAATATCAGCTATGTTTGCAGCTTTATATGTAGTTTTAACAGGTATAAAGTGAGTTGATTTACTTAACTTATCAACTACTACCATGATAGAATCATTCAGATTCTGATTTCTAGGCAGTCCAGTAACAAAATCAAGACTAATTATCTCCCATTTCTAACTAGGAATGGGTAATGGATGAAGTAATCCAACTGGGTGTTGATGTTTAGCTTTCACCTGCTGACATTCAAAACACCTAGCAATATATTCCGCTACTTCAATCTTCATATTTGGCCAAAAATATTCTTTTCTTAACATAGTCATAGTCTTTTGATAGCCTGAATGACCTGAGTATGGAGTTTTATGAATTTCATTTCGAATTAACAGCTTAACTTTAGGTACGTTAGATACATGCACTCTGTCTTTATACAATAAAAATTCTTTTGCATTCAAACTGTACCCTTTACTTAAGATTTCTGTTGGATTTCTTTTAGTTTTAGCTTGTAAATGTTGGTAAATTTCATCTTGTTCTATTCCTGCTTTAAGCCGTTCATCCAAATCTGTAGTGTAAGTGCTGATAACTACTGCAAAATTCAACATTGCATTCCTACTTAAGGCATCAGCAACTTTATTTTCTTTACCTTTCATGTGCTGAATTTGGAAATCATATTCACTTAGAAAATCTAGCCACCTAGCTTGTATGGCATTTAGATTAGGCTGATCTAACAGATACTTCAATCCTTTATTATCAGTCATTAAAATAAATTTTCTGCCAATTAGGTGATGTCGCCACATCTTTAAAGCATGTACAATAGCTGCTAATTCCAGATCATAAGTTGCATAATTCTTTTCATGAATTTTTAATTTTCTAGACTCATAGGCAATAACATGCCCCTCTTGAGTCAGAACACTGCGTAAGCCATCATTGCAGGAGTCAATGCACACTAAAAATTATTTATTAGGATTAGTTATTCTTAAAATAGGTGCACCAGTTAATAAGGTTTTTAACTTTTTAAAGCTTTCTTCGCATTTCTGGTTCCAGTCAAACTTCTTTTCTTTCTTTTGCAAAGAAGTTATCGGGTTCGGGATCTTCGAAAATCCTTCAATGAACCTCCGGTAGTAACAAGTAATGTCCATGAGAGATCAAACATCCGTTACCTCCTTAGGGACCGAACAATCTTCGATTGCTTTTATCTTTTCAGGATCTACTCAAATCCCTTCCTTGGTCACCACATGACCTAAGTACTGAATCTTATCCTTGAAGAAATCACCTTTACTAAATCTTGCAAAGAGTTGATGATCTTGTAACTGTTGCAAAACAATCTTTAAATCTTCTTTATGTTCTTCTTCAGTTTTTGAATAGATTAAAATGTCATCGATAAACACGACCACAAACATATCTAAATACTTATGCATAACGTTGTTCATTAAACACATAAAAATAGCTGGGGCATTAGTAATCCCGAGTGGCATGACGACAAACTCGTAATGACCATATCGAGTTCTAAAAGATATCTTAGAGATATCTTCATCTTTAATCCTAACTTGATGATATCCAGACCTTAAATCTATTTTCAAAAACACCGTGGCTCCACGTAGTTGATCGAACAGATCATCTATGCGGGGCAACGGATATCAATTTTTAATGGTCATCTTATTCAACTGACAGTAATCTATGCAAAGTCACATGGTTCCGTCCTTTTTTCTTAACGAAGATGACAGGTTCCCCCAGGGAGACACACTAGGTTGAATATACTTTTTATCAATTAGTTCTTTTAATTGGGATTTTAATTCATTAAGTTCAAGTATGCCCATTCAATAAGGGGCCTTTGAGCTAGGTACTGCACTAGGTACCAACTCAATGGTGAAATCCAATTCCCTTTTTGGAGGTAGTCCCGGAATTTCTTCAGGGAATACATCAACATATTCTCTTAAGACTGGTATGTCTTCCAATTTTAACTTATATGTCTTGATTAGACTCTCCTCATTAGTTATTGTTACGGCATAAGCTTTACATCCCTTCCTAACAGCTCTCTTAAGCCATAGAGCAGAAATCTGCCTTATAATGGTTTTTCTAGGGATTCCTTTTACACTTACTGGTTTTCCATCACTATTTAAACATGTGAAGATTTTATCATAAAAATTTAAAATTACCCTATGTTGTTCTAACCAGTCCATTCCGATCAATAAATCATAAGAACCAAGAGGTAATACATTAAGCTTCACAACAATTTCTAAATGATCTATAACTACTGCACATTCTTTTACAAAACAAGTTACCCTTCTTTTAGCACCAATGGCTAACTGAACCAACCAAGAATTTTCAAATTTTTCAACAAGTAACTTACATTTTTCTACCATTTTAGATGCAATGTAACTAAGACTAGCTCCAGGATCAATTAAAATAGTTACAGGGGTTTGATTTATCATACGTTCTACTTCCACCATGGAAGTCTGATATTCTGCTTGTCGATTCTCCAAGGCTGCGTTGATTCTGGACACAGTCCTCGCTAATTCTCCAACAGTCATCTCCTCATGTATGGTATGAATATTGCTGACAGTCTTTTTCTGATTAGGACAGACTGAAGCACAGTGTGGGCCATTACACTCCCATCACTTTATAGGTTCTTTGTGCTCAAAGTTCTTGGTATAATTACCATGGGTATTAGCAATTTATTTACCCTTAGAATTATTCTGATTGCTTAGAGAATTATTCTCATTTCCTTGTAAGTTCTTATTATTAGGATAATTTCTGGCCTTATTGTTCTTAAAAAAAAATTTGGACACAAAATTCTTCTTCTTTTGTTCATACTGGTTATTATTTTTCTTGTCTTTCCAATTGGCCAAGCTTTCCTTCTTCTGATTCTGTTCAAAACAGAAGTTAGCTTTCCTCATAGCTTCTTCCAAGGTCTTTGGATTGTCATATTCAATCATGTCCTTAATATGATAAGGTAGACGGCTAAGGAATCGTCGTACCTTTGGTTTCTTATCTACAAGGTATGGCACATACCTAAGTATATTTAAAAACTTCTTGTTTAGATATTTCATTGTCAGTGATCATAATTTAAGCTCATAAAATTCTTTTTTCCTCTCTTCATAATATTGCTCAGACAAAAATTTATTCTTAAAGTACCTCTTGAAGGTACTCCAATTCACATTCTTTTCTTGTATTCCCTTAACTCTCTTCAAGTCCTGCCACCAAATGCCAGCCTTTCCTGAGAGATTGTAGATATCCATTCTAGCCTTTAATTGGTTAGAATAGTTATATATTTGGAAGTACTTCTTCATCCCAAATAACCAGGATTCCGCTTCCTCCCCCTTCTCAGTCTCTCCATTGAATGTTGGTAGTTTTATCTTTTTAAATTCCCCAGAAATTTTCTCATAAGGTTTGTATTTCCTCTTTTTAGTGTAATGATTATCATCACTACTATCACTAGTAGAATGGAAATTTCGTTGTTCACCAAACACCTCTGAAGATGAACTGCTTTCATTTTTAGTATGTTTCATCTTTTTAAATTTACGTTGATAACTTGCATCTTCTGATTCAGTTCTTCTACCTTTACCCTCAGTTTGAAACTTTTCTGTTAGGATCTGATTCAGCTCCTCCTGAGCCCTCAGAATCCTTTCATTCTCTCGCTTTACAGATTCCATTTCAAATTTTAGGTCCTTTACAGTTTGTAATAGTTCTGAGGAATTGGTAGTTAAATCCTCTGGTATAGGATCTCTTGGTAATTTTTCTGGTCCATTAAGTGGAGATTCCTCCTCTGCATATTCTTCCATCATTTCCATACTTGTTTGTTAAACTTCAGAAACAATTTCTCTATTGAATAACATTTAAAAAAAATTACATCAACATAATAATTCAATTTACTGTTTCATAAAAGCTAGTTGGGCTTCATCAAGGCCTAGTGTTTGAACCTTGTGCTCTGATACCACATGTCAAAACCCCAAGTTTTCACAAAAAATTAAAATTTTGAGATAACATAAAAATGTTGAAAATGTGGTTTACTAACAGCTAAAGGTTAGCAGTAAAAGAAACAGTCAAATGATTAGTATTAAATAATCTCAATTATGTTAACTAAGCAGTTTCCTTTTTGTAGCATGAATAAGGTTTACTTGTGTATTGTTTTATTTCAGTTTACTGATGAGTTTTCTTTATGACAATTAGGTGGAATCTAACTTTGAATACTGGGCTTACTTAGCATTTATGCTAACGCAGGAAGATTACTAGTTCTTACAGGTTTACAGGTATGATCGATCGAGTAACATTTTTGTTTCATAAAGTATCCAGAAGTGTTTATATTTGCAATTAATAAGCTTAGTAAATAAGCTACTAAATTACAAGCACTTCCAGGAGGTAAAAATAGTTTCCTTTCTTCAGTTTTTCTTGTAAATGAAGTTCAAATAAAGAGTTTCTTTCTTTATCGTATGTAGCGACAGTAAGGATACGTATTGTGGCTCTAAACTTGTAATATTAGTTGCAAAGTAACTTCTACTTTAATATGCATATCTTGCAACGTTATACTGATTGTACTATTGGTTTTTTCTTTATACATTATCATACTATTTACTTGAGTAACAAGCTAATCGATATTTGTCTTCTGCAGGGAAATTTACAGTCTGTAAACTTCTTGACATTATAAGTTTTCTTAGTGTAAAAACAATAGAATCTTTTCATAAGGAAACACTCTTTGCCTATACTTCTACGTCAAACCATGTGGTTCTATTGATTATAGACTCGAGTAGGATCATTCTATTGCAATCCATATTATTTCTATAATACTTTTCTTGTATTAAGTTACTGTCTACATAGTTTCTAAGCTTGATGTTTTCTATAAAGGTCGACCTTCTATCCTATGCTAAGCACCAGTTATTTGTTTAATCATAAAACCATTTTACTAAATAAATAGACATGGTGAATTACTAGCAAAAGCCAAGTTGAGAAACAACCATAGTCTAATAAAGTCTAACCAATTTGAACTATGTAAAAGAATTCATAAAGTGTTCCTTTACTATAATAGCCAACTTCACAGTTTACTATTATTTGATGCGTTGGTTTTTACAAGGCTTATGAACATACATATACTATTTTGTTTATTAGACATACAAGTCTATAGTTAGTTCAAAGGTCCTAAACAAGTCTAAAATAGAGTTCATGATTCTACTCAATACTATGTTATGCAACTTATAAATGTCACAACTTGAATTGTTGTTTTAAAAGAGATTAACCATGCATAGACAATAATGTATTTAAATATAGAAAACTATAGTTGTTCGATGGTTCTAAACCATTCAAATTGGACTCTCCCATATAACAAATGATTACTACACTTACCAAGGTCAACGTTAATGAAAAAGGTTTACCAAACATCCATATCGTGTTATCAATGTTACGATATAATGGACATATGTTTAACAATGAGATACATTTCTATGCATGATGGTTTTTGGGATAAACCAAAGTTTAAGTGGTGACACCTTGTGCTAGGTCAACGTAAATTTAACGTTGTTATTTCAATACTGAACTAACATATGTTAGAAAAATAGGACTACAGAGCAATAATAGATATACAGTTAAATTTATAAACAAGATGCAAAAAAAATTAAAACAGTATAGAGAGACACAGATATAACGTGGTTCACCCAAACGATGGGCTACGTCCACAAAGAAATTTGCCAGTCCTTTTATTAAAGTCTAGAAAGATGAAGGGATACACCCTGCAGCAAAACCGCTGCACTTCCTCTTCACACTCTCATAGTCTCTCTTCCAGTACAATACAATGCCCACATCCAGTACAATACAGTACACATATCCAGTACAATTACAATGGAGCCTCCTCAAGCCTTATAAAGGCTTAATCACATGCAATACCATGGGACAATACCATGGGCTACAACAAACCATGTGCCCAAACCATGTGCTAGACCTAACCACCTTTGACTCAATCCCGAGTCAAGGTTAACACATGCAATATCATGGGACAATACCATGGGCTATAACAAACCATGTGCCCAAACCATGTGCTAGACCTAACCACCTTTGACTCGATCTCAAGTCAAGGTTAACCCTAAAAATCCCCCCTTTTAAACTTGACTTGGAGTAATCACCAACTCCCCTCAAGTATTTACCGAGGAATCTTAAATACACCCCCCTATCACCTAGGTCTATCTCCCGACTTTACCGGTGAGTTACCAGGGGTATGCATGCCTTACCAGGTCTTACAACCATATGCTCATTTACATGCAAACCGCTCCATTACATTTTTTTCTTGTGCCTTCATGGTGACTAATCACATCAACTCTATCGCTGTTGCACTTGTTGGACCTTGGACTTGGAAAATTTATTCTTTTCACCTTCATGCTTTAAGGCCAACATAAACCGAGCAGGAACTCAGTTTCTCTCTGGTTACTCCCTTTGTCAACATGTCTACAGGATTCTGGCTAGTGTGAATCTTTTCCAGTTTTAACAGTTCTTCATCTGGAACAGATCTTATGAAGTGGTATTTGAGTTCTATATTTTTAGTCCTTGAATGAAAGACTGAGTTCTTTGCAACATGAATGGCACTCTGGTTGTCACTGTACAACCTACTATTCTCCTGTTTCTTACCCAATTCTTCCATGAACCTCTGCAACCAAATCATCTCCTTACTAACCTTTGTAGCAGCAACATACTCTGCTTCCATTGTTGAAAGTGCAACAACCTGTTGCAATTTTGAAATCCAACTTACTGTTGTTCCACCTACAGTGAACACATACCTTGTGGTGCTCCTCCTGCTGTCTTTATCACCAGCCATATCTGCATCAACATATCCCTGTAGAACAGTGTCTGAACCTCCAAAACATAATGCATGAGAAGTGGTACCTCTCAAATACCTAAGAATCCACTGTACTGCTTTCCAATGCTCTTTACCTGGATTATTCATATACCTGCTCACAATTCCCACTGCATGTGCAATATTTGGTCCTGTGCACACCATGGCATACATCAAGCTCCCAACTGCTGATGAATAGGGAATCTTGGACATGTAATCTATCTCTTCCTGTGTCTCTGGACACATATGCTT
>LPNX010302963.1:93968-186167 GCA_001517045.1 Pseudotsuga menziesii
ATTTTTTCCTTTTCTTCTTTATTTCCCTGCAACTGATCTTTGTACATGACCTTTTCATTGAATACTACATCTCTACTCCTAATGATTTTTCTATTTTTAAGATCCCATAAGCGACAACCAAAATCATCAACCCCGTATCCAATAAACGTACATTTCTTGGATTTAGCTTCAAGCTTTGTTCTATCATCTTTATCAATATGGACAAATGCTTCACAACCAAAAGTTCTCAGAAATGAGTATTTTACCTATTTACCTGTCCATGCCTCCTCTGGAATTCCACCATCCAAAGCACTTGAAGGCCCTCTGTTTATTAAATAAACAGCAGTGTTTACAGCATCAGCCCAAAACTGTAAGGGCAACCCTGCATGCAATCTCATACACCTTGCACGCTCCATGATCGTTCTATTCATCCTTTCTGACACGACATTTTCTTGGGGTGTTCCAAGGACTATCCTCTCTCTGTGAATCCCATTGTGTGAATAGTAACTGTCAAACTCCTTGTTGCAGTACTCGCCTCCATTATCATATCTGAGACATTTCAACCTTTTTCCTGTCTCATTCTCAGCCAAAGCTTTCCACTTCTTAAAAGTATCAAACACATCAGATTTCTGTCTAATGCAATAAACCCAAGTTTTTCTAGTTGCATCATCAATAAAAGTAACATAATAACGAGAGCCACCAAGATATTGTACCTAAGTTGGTCCCCATACATTTGTATGGACAAGCTCTAACTTTTCACTCTTCTTTTGTTTCCCAACCCTAAGAAATCTAACTCTCTTCTTTTTTCCATAAACACAGTTCTCACAAAATTCCAAACTTACCTGCTTCAGATCTGGAATCATTTTCCTTGAGTGGAGAATCTGCATCCCCTTCTCACTCATGTGGCCAAGCCTATTGTTTGTGTCAGAAATTGTTACTAAGGATAGGGTAACAAGCCAACACAATCTCAAGAGAAAAACTCAATTCAAACTAGGGTTTAGGGTTTTGTTTATGTGTTTTTGGTTGTAAGCTTCAAGATCATACAGGGAATACATTCAGAGTAAAAGCAACAACTAAATCACATACATAAACTGATAAAGATGCCCAAACATATCACAAAAATCCAACAAAGATACTATGCTGTGGTTCATACATTAAAAGATAAGCATTACCAGAAAAAGACATCAACTAGTAATGAAATTACCATTCAAGAAGCAAAACATGCTCAATAACAAAGCCAAAATAGACAAAATGTAGGGGAAAGAGTCATATATCACATTATTTTATCAGAAAATGTATATAAGAGTTACAGTACCAGTTCTCTGAACAAGTCTGATAGTACAAGCAGCTAGCAGACCTCCTGATGCTCCCAAAATCCAGAACCCTCACAATGTCTTTCTATCCCTCTTTTATAATTACAAAAAGTAGTTCTATCTCCCCTTCATTAGGTCTAAATTGAAACTACCCAGCAGTTACATTAACTAACTAACTCAACTAATTTACTAAAAATAGCAAATCGGATTCCTCGCAAATATGGTGAATTTCTGGAAAATAAGTGTCAAAGAAGCTTCCATATCTCTCAATTGGTGACACCTATGTAAACAATGAGAGAGATTTTTGTAAATGAGTCTGTGATGGACAAAAACCTCTCTTGGTTTGTAAAAATTCATCTCCAATCAATCAGAATCCGCCCCGCAAAATGAACACTAAAACAGGAAAATATTGAATATTTAAACTCCCTGAAAAATAGGCTGCAACGATTTAATTGAATCTTTCAAAAATTGATAGCTGTTGCAAACTTGAGAGAGGTTTTTGTAGATGGGTATCTTATAAACAAAAACCTCTTTTGGTTTTCAAAAATTCCTCATCCTTAGATCTTGGTCGGCATTTTACCTCAATCACTCAAAACAGGAAAAATAGAGCAGAATTCTGTGCCAAATACCCTGTTGAAAAACATTTTTCTCTTTCTCCAAGTATCAGCTGATGAAGTGCTGTGTAAGCTGTATCTTCTCATGTACATATGCCTTTTCAATGATAGGGATAAGCATTGCCTCCATCTTCACATCATTAAGCATAACCTAAGTTCCTGATAATTCACTTTCAATGAACTTTCTGTAACAATGAGGTAAGCATAAGTCCCTGGAATGATTCAAAGAAGCCTGAAAGTTTAACTTCAATCCAGCTATCTTCATCACTACAATGAGACTCAGTTTTTGTGTTTTCCTCTGAAACCTTAATGCTATCCTCCTCCAGGCCAATAACTGATAGTTTCTTGTCCTCAGATACAATATGATTTGACAATGCAAGGTTCTGTGCAGTTTTCCGTAGCTGTGCCACATATGGAAGCTTTAGTATTCTATTAGGATCAATTGTAGCAGCGTCACAGCCAACAAACAGTAATTCCCTATCTCTTTCAACAGCGGATAGATTCAACTGAAGACGTTCTATTTCAAGCTTCATGGTTTCTAAATAATCCAATGGTTTTTTCATATTTGAGCCACAGAGCTGTTTTAGAAAGCTCAAATAACACTCAGCAGCACCCTGTGATATTTTTCCCTATGATATTTCAACCTGTAAACTTTCACCTTGCAATGGATGTGATATTTCTACTGGGCAATGAAACCACTGGCATTGAACTGCTCTTAGAAAACAAAGGAACTGAGGAGATGTTTTATAATTATCTTGAACTTTTTTAATCATGCTCCAATGATTTTAGTGCATGATCAACATCTGCAAACATACTTCTCCAAGGAAGTGCAACTCCAAGGACTTCAATCTCACCAAGATTTAGAGGAATTCTTCCCACAACAGAGTGATAAAATGTCAAAGCCACAATGCGTGTCAAAAATTTTATCTCTCCTTCCTGTTCTTCAAAATCATACAACCATGGAAAACTGTGTTTCTCATGCCTTCTCAGACGCACACCTGCACCAGTTACAGCAACATCCTCTGGACTCATTACCCCAAGCACTAGAATTATCACTTTTGTCCCATTTGCACATTGAGGTATTGCTGCTCCCTCAACAACAAGCTGTAGTCCATCAAGGTTGCATCCTGTTCTAACATCAACTGAAGCAGGGGATGAAGAGTCATCTGTCCCATGTGATATGGTTAAAAGAACCTGAGATACATGACAAGGCTCTGCAAGATATATGAGAACCTCCATAATATCTGCAGCTAGAGGAGAAACCCATATAAGGTCTTTGCTTTTGAAGCTAAGAAGATCATTTCCACTACTAAGGCTGGGAAACATGTTTGGCACAGGCTTAAGGAAGCTCGTTGGATGCCTAGATAGAACCTGCAAAGGCTTATCCAACACCGAAGGAAGATACTTGCAAAACCGCATGCCCAAAAACATCTCCAACTGCTTTTGTCGAGAGCTATCAACAACCACATTCTGATATCTTCTTTGCAGAGTGATCTTCATATTTTAAATGACAGTAAGCAATATGTGACTGAATTAATTCATTTTGTGAAATCGTGGATTTTTACATGGCCATCAGCATATACAGCCACCAATTTCAATACTGACACATAATACCATAAAAATCTTCATCAATTCTAGAACGCCCTCAGCATATGGAATGAAAACTAATTCTGCAGCACCAGCAGCAGACCCAATTGTAGACATGCATGTCTCTTGTAATTCACAAAAATTGCTATGCAATCCGTCAAGCAACTTTCCCATGAGAGGATCGAGATAAGGAAGGATCTCTGCCCCCATATGCTCACAGAATGCAGCCAATGCATAGTATGTTTTTTTTCCTGCACTTCGGTTGACACATCCCCAAGAGCATCCATAATACAAGGAAGAACAATCTCATAATGTGCCGCAATTTCAGGCCGTAAATGCTCTGCAAACTGTCCCAATGTGAACGATGCTGTTCCACGTACGATCTGTTCCAGATCCTTTAGGGATTGCAAGACAATAGTTAAGATACTTTCCAACTTATTCTTCATTACCTCAAAGAAGCCCTCTGATATGACTCCTAAGGACATGACAGAAGCTTCACGGTATTTTGGATCTGCATTTTGAAAATTTGATGCAGAAAATTCAAGAACATGTAGAAAGACATGCTTCCTTGGTAGGCTCATAGTCATTGTATCGAGACTTCAAACTGAATATCCATACCACCACCGTCGTCCTGAAAGAGTAAAGCATGTCTGAAATCCTTGCGCGTTAAAAATTTGGTCCATTTTGACATAAGCTGCGCCATTTAAATACCGATCATCAATAAAACCCCCAGAAGCTTCAATGCGTATTCTCTTCTTGGTACAACCAGGCCTGTTATCCCTTGACATTTCAATGGCCTTTCCACACCTTGATAACACAGCTCGACAATCTCCTATTGGCTGCAACTCCTCCTCTGTTTTTTGATTTTGGAAATAACCGCAAGCTTTGAATTCTCCTTGGATATTTAGGATGTACACAAACGTGGTCCAATTCACCTGTTCACATGATGGAAACTGACATAGCACATAATAAAATCCTAAAATCACGTAACTAGTCATTCATCATTCTAGGACGTGCCAAAATTTTGCTTGAAAATCGGAAAATAAGAGGGCCGCGATATTCTTGTAGCGCGCCCTTTGTAAAATTTCAGCCCAGCGCTACAAGAATATTTCCAATGCTAATTTTTCGCCATTTTCAGCTTTTTGCTAATTTGTCGGAGGTTTAAACAGCTGCTAAGGTGAAAATCAATCAAGGTCTTCTCCAAATAAATATTTATGAATCAAATATTTAATATAATGACCTTTTCTTTAACCCCTTTAACACACAAAGGACCAAAAATCAAAACAAACTTATAAAATGCAAGCTTAAAAAACTATTTAATCAACCAAAATGTTCCTAGAGGAAAATAAAACTGAGACTTAAAACAAAACTTACTTCAAATAAAATGAAAAACAAACCAAAATTGGAGAAGTCAACCAAAACTGAAGAGAAAATTTACTGACTTAACATCTGGCTCCAGCTGCGGGATGAAGTCCTCCCTGCAAGGCTTCAAGAACCTGTAGACCAGTGCCTTCTGTCTTCTATCTACCTGTCTGTAAACTTCCATTGGGCTATGGAGTCATCAAGCCTTCAGTACTGATCTCACTGCAAACCTATATCCCATCTGTAGCTTACATGCAGCCTGCTCTGCTTATTCATGAACTAAACAAAACTGAAAAAGATCTAACTGCTCATAGGAAGAGCTTATTCCTCTGTCTACTCCTACATCTAACCATTAGGAGCAGAGTGATCAAGTAAAAGCATGCTTCCAATGAAGCCATGTCAGAAACTGATTTACAGGCACCCTGCTGAATCTTGACTTGAAAAGTAATGAAGGCCATCTCATACAGAAAAAATTGAGTAAATGATAAAGACAATTTTCTTCTGACAGAAATATCTTAACATCTATGCTGTTGAGAGAATCTAAAAAGTCAGCAACAGGGTCTTCAAAATCATAAAAGAATACCTCCTTGATCTGTTGTTCCAATTGACTATGTTGCAGCTGCTTTTCTTTTCCTTCACAATCTTCAATACCGAATGTAAACTGCTTGATCTCTGCTAAAGGAAAATACAAATTGAATTTCTGATCTGAAACTTTTTGCTCCTCTTCAGATTTGATGCTATTTCCTTGTGTCTGCACATCTGAAAACTGAACGCTGCCCTCATTATATTCTATAGATGTGAAACTGTTACTTGCTGATCTATCAATCTGCAAGTCTTGAAAATGTGGACCGCCCATAACATATGCTGCATCAACACATTCTTGATCATGAACCTTGTTCTCTAGCTGAAAATCAAAAAGTCCCTGCAAATCTGAAAATGATAGGCTGTCCTCCTCATCTTCTGCAGATCTGAAACTATCTTCTACTAATATGCCAGTATGCTCAATGTGTTCAAATTTTTCAGAAGGAGTAATCTGATCATCATCTTTAAAGATTTCGAAAGAAACAATCTGATCATCATGACAGTCATCTTTAATAAATGAATTTGATACAATGTTAATAGCATCCTCATGGCTATTGTGATGTGAATCAGCAATTTCTTGATCATAATGTAGAATATTCTCTTCAGCAGCATACTCATCAAAGATAGGTGAACAAAAAACTTTTGTATCTGGTAAAGAAAGACAAGCAATCTTCAAATCCTCCTCACGAATCACAGGAGAAAAAATGTCATAAGAAACCTCTTCAAAAATTTGGGAACAATCCTCTTTTGTAACTGATAGTTCATACACATCAAAGGCAGTATGTGCAACAGAGATAAGATCTGATGAATCTACAGATATATAATTCTCATTATAACCATTTGTATCATGAAGATCTTCCTTAACAACATAACTTTCATTTATGCAAACAAAAGAATCAACTGCTTCCTGCTGATATTCCTGTAATTTGGTTTCATCAAGATGATATGCTGGCTTGACACAGCAAGCAATTTCCTTTCCAATAATCATATCTTTGCGGGATATATCAAGATTAGAAAGATGTTCAACAGATTTATGACGAGCATCAATACTCTTTTGATCATCTCTCGGCTGAAAAGAAAAGCTAGATGAAATTTGAATAAAAAATGAGTCTTCACAAACTTTATCATTTCCTTTTTCATCACCATCTTGGTCGAATATAGGAGAATCAAGATAAGATCCTGATGACAGAGATGAAGCTTCTTGAATAACAGGATCAACAATAACATCATGAAACAGATTTGGAAAATCCCCACCTCGTTGCTCATCATAATTTGAAATAGAATATTCATAAGGAGAAAGAATATATTTCTGGCTTTCAAACTGAAGATTAGGCAGTCCCTGCAAATTTTGTTCCACATGGATATTGCAATTTTCTCTGGTCTACAAATCTGGAAGATATGGGCTGCTTTCAACATCTATTGTTGCTCTAATACTTTCACCTGTTGAACTTTCAATCTGTTCATCATATTTCAATTTTTCAAAGGAGGCAATACGATCTTGATAAGAATCTAAGGTAGTGGATGTATAACTGTTTGAAGCATCTATACTATGGCCATCATCCTGTAGATCATCAATATCCTCTTCCTTGACAGCAGTATCTAAAAATGTTACATTCTCATCTTCAACAAATTCTGAATCTTCAACTTCTTTATGACATGTTTTGAACTCTTGACTGTACTCATCATCATGGTTCTTTGAATCAGAAATTGTATTATAAACCTCAGCCTGTTCACAACAATATTTTAAAAAGAGTTCAGCTGGGTACAGATACTTACAATGCTTCCGAAAGCATGTGTGGAATTCATTCAGTGAGGAGATATTAGCAGCAAAAAGAGAAAAATACCAATCTCATGCATCTCACTCAAGTGAATACATGAACATATTCATGAGCACATCTTCATGCTGGATATTTAGTTGAACCATACATTGATGAAATTTGATAAGGTGATCTGATGGGTTATCCTCTTTGTTTTCTCTAAACCGTGGAAGACAATCTCCCCAAATATCCATAGTAGGTACTGTATTTGGAAAACCTGGAATATCAGAAAAATTTAACGGTGCAAACCTTCGAGCCACCATAGCTTCCATGGACATTGGCCTGTACATTTTGAAATAGTGGAGTCGCCAATCAATTTGTCAAGACATATTTTGTTTCTTCTTCTCAGAAAGAGAAAGGGATGACAGTGGTTCAAATTAATCAAGGCTGTATAAAGCTAGGCATGACTGAAACCTTCTAATTCTTCTAGCAGCCACTCTGTCAAACCTGGTGAAAATATAGTCTTCAGGATGCTGGTTTAATTCCACCACTTAAACCAGGAAAATAGATGAATATCCCAGGGAAGATATTCTTCATCTTCATCCCCGGCAGCAGCGCCAAAGATGTTTGTGTCAGAAATTGTTACTAAGGCTAGGGTAACAAGCCAACACAATCTCAAGAGAAAAACTCAATTCAAACTAGGGTTTAGGGTTTTGTTTATGTGTTTTTGGTTGTAAGCTTCAAGATCATACAGGGAATACATTCAGAGTAAAAGAAACAACTAAATCACATACATAAACTGATAAAGATTCCCAAACATTTCACAAAAATCCAACAAAGATACTATGCTGTGGTTCATACATTAAAAGATAAGCATTACCAGAAAAAGACATCAACTAGTAATGAAATTACCATTCAAGAAGCAAAACATGCTCAATAACAAAGCCAACATAGACAAAATGTAGGGGAAAGAGTCATATATCACATTATTTCATCAAAAAATGTATATAAGAGTTACAGTACCAGTTCTCTGAACAAGTCTGATAGTACAAGCAGCTAGCAGACCTCTTGATGCTCCCAAAATCCAGAACCCTCACAATGTATTTCTATCCCTCTTTTATAATTACAAAAAGTAGTTCTATCTCCCCTTCATTAGGTCGAAATTGAAACTACCCAGCAGTTACATTAACTAACTAACTCAACTAATTTACTAAAAATAGCAAATCGGATTCCTTGCAAATATGGTGAATTTATGGAAAATAGGTGTCAAAGAAGCTTCCATATCTCTCAATTGGTAACACCTGTGTAAACAATGAGAGAGGTTTTTGTAAATGGGTCTGTGATGGACAAAAAAATCTCTTGGTTTGTAAAAATTCATCTCCAATCAATCAGAATATGCCCCGCAAAATGAACACTAAAACAGGAAAATATTGAATATTTAAACTCCCTGAAAAATAGGCTGCAACGATTTAATTGAATCTTTCAAACCTTGACAGCTGTTGCAAAAATGAGAGAGGTTTTTGTAGATGGGTATCTTATAAACAAAAAAATATTTTGGTTTTCAAAAATTCCTCATCCTTAGCTCTTGGTCGGCATTTTACCTCAATCACTCAAAACAGGAAAAATAGAGCAGAATTCTGTGCCAAATACCCTGTTGAAAAACATTTTTCTCTTTCTCCAAGTATCAGCTGATGAAGTGCTGTGTAAGCTGTATCTTCTCATGTACATATGCCTTTTCAATGATAGGGATAAGCATTGCCTCCATCTTCACATCATTAAGCATAACCTCAGTTCCTGATAATTCACTTTCAATGAACTTTCTGTAACAATGAGGTAAGCATAAGTCCCTGGAATGATTCAAAGAAGCCTGAAAGTTTAACTTCAATACAGCTATCTTCATCACTACAATGAGACTCGGTTTTTGTGTTTTCCTCTGAAACCTTAATGCTATCCTCCTCCAGGCCAATAACTGATAGTTTCTTGTCCTCAGATACAATATGATTTGACAATGCAAGGTTCTGTGCAGTTTTCCGTAGCTGTGCCACATATGGAAGCTTTAGTATTCTATTAGGATCAATTGTAGCAGTGTCATAGCCAATAGACAGTAATTCCCTATCTCTTTCAACAGGGGATAGATTCAACTGAAGACGTTCTATTTCAAGCTTCATGGTTTCTAAATAATCCAATGGTTTTTTCATATTTGAGCCACGGAGCTGTTTTAGAAAGCTCAAATAACACTCAGCAGCACCCTGTGATATTTTTCCCTATGATATTTCAACCTGTAAACTTTCACCTTGCAATGGATGTGATATTTCTACTGGGCAATGAAACCACTGGCATTGAACTGCTCTTAGAAAACAAAGGAACTGAGGAGATGTTTTATAATTATCTTGAACTTTTTTAATCATGCTCCAATGATTTTAGTGCATGATCAACATCTGCAAACATACTTCTCCAGGGAAGTGCAACTCCAAGGACTTCAATCTCACCAAGATTTAGAGGAATTCTTCCCACAACAGAGTGATAAAATGTCAAAGCCACAATGCGTGTCAAAAATTTTATCTCTCCTTCCTGTTCTTCAAAATCATACAACCATGGAAAACTGTGTTTCCCATGCCTTCTCAGACGCACACCTGCACCAGTTACAGCAAAATCCTCTATACTCATTACCCCAAGCACTAGAATTATCACTTTTGTCCGATTTGCACATTGAGGTATTGCTGCTCCCTCAACAACAAGCTGTAGTCCATCAAGGTTGCATCCTGTTCTAACATCAACTAAAGTAGGGGATGAAGAGTCATCTGTCCCATGTGATATGGTTAAAAGAACCTGAGATACATGACAAGGCTCTGCAAGATATATGAGAACCTCCATAATATCTGCAGCTAGAGGAGAAACCCATATAAGGTCTTTGCTTTTGAAGCTAAGAATATCATTTCCACTACTAAGGCTGGGAAACATGTTTGGCACAGGCTTAAGGAAGCTCGCTGGATGCCTAGATAGAACCTGCAAAGGCTTATCCAACACCGAAGGAAGATACTTGCAAAACCGCATGCCCAAAAACATCTCCAACTGCTTTTGTCGAGAGCTATCAACAACCACATTCTGATATCTTCTTTGCAGAGTGATCTTCATATTTTAAATGACAGTAAGAAATATGTGACTGAATTAATTCATTTTGTGAAATCATGGATTTTTACATGGCCATCAGCATATACAGCCACCAATTTCATTACTGACACATAATACCATAAAAATATTCATCAATTCTAGAACGCCCTCAACATATGGAATGAAAACTAATTCTGCAGCGCCAGCAGCAGACCCAATTGTAGACATGCATGTCTCTTGTAATTCACGAAAATTGCTATGCAATCCTTCAAGCAACTTTCCCATGAGAGGATTGAGATAAGGAAGGATCTCTGCCCCCATATGCTCACAGAATGCAGCCAATGCATAGTATGTTTTTTTTCCTACACTTCGGTTGACACATCCCCAAGAGCATCCAGAATACAAGGAAGAACAATCTCATAATGTGCCGCAATTTCAGGCCGTAAATGCTCTGCAAACTGTCCCAATGTGAACGATGCTGCTCCACGTACGATCTGTTCTGGATCCTTTAGGGATTGCAAGACAATAGTTAAGATACTTTCCAACTTATTCTTCATTACCTCAAAGCAGCCCTCTGATATGACTCCTAAGGACATGACAAAAGCTTCACGGTATTTTGGATCTGCATTTTGAAAATTTGATGCAGAAAATTCAAGAATAGGTAGAAAGACATGCTTCCTTGGTAGGCTCATAGTCATTGTATCGAGACTTCAAACTGAATATCCATACCACCACCGTCGTCCTGAAAGAGTAAAGCATGTCTGAAATCCTTGCGCGTTAAAAATTTGGTCCATTTTGACATAAGCTGCGCCATTTAAATACCCATCATCAATAAAACCCCCAGAAGCTTCAATGCGTATTCTCTTCTTGGTACAACCAGGCCTGTGATCCCTTGACATTTCAATGGCCTTTCCATGCCTTGATAACACAGCTCGACAATCTCTTATTGGCTGCAACTCCTCCTCTGTTTTTTGATTTTGGAAATAACTGCAAGCTTTGAATTCTCCTTGGATATTTAGGATGTACACAAACGTGGTCCAATTCACCTGTTCACATGATGGAAACTGACATAGCACATAATAAAATCCTAAAATCACATAACTAGTCATTCATCATTCCAGGACGTGCCAAAATTTTGCTTGAAAATCGGAAAATAAGAGGGCCGCGATATTCTTGTAGCGCGCCCTTTGTAAAATTTCAGCCCAGCGCTACAAGAATATTTCCAATGCTAATTTTTCGCCATTTTCAACTTTTTGCTAATTTGTCGGAGGTTTAAACAGCTGCTAAGGTGAAAATCAATCAAGGTCTTCTCCAAATAAACATTTATGAATCAAATATTTAATATAATGACCTTTTCTTTAACCCCTTTAACACACAAAGGACCAAAAATCAAAACAAACTTATAAAATGCAAGTTAAAAAACTATTTAATCAACCAAAATGTTCCTAGAGGAAAATAAAACTGAGACTTAAAACAAAACTTACTTCAAATAAAATGAAAAACAAACCAAAATTGGAGAAGTCAACCAAAAATGAAGAGAAAATTTACTGACTTAACACCTATGATGCCACAACGTTGCACCTGTTTCTGTGGAATCTACAAAAATATAAGAATAATCAGTGTTATGAGGACATAAATATAACTTACCTATCCTATCTCCTTTTGCAATTACCATTGATCCTTTAGTGACCTTCCACCACGTTTCTCCAAACGTAGACAAACAGCCGCCATCTCCCAACTGCCTTGTTGAGATCAGATTTATTTTCATAGCAGGAATGTGTCTTACATCCTTTAGCAGCCAGTCATTTCCATTATTTAGTTTAATCCGTACCTTACCCTTTCCAACAATTTTACATGGTTCATCATCCCCCAATAACACATGCCCAAAATCACCTAGAACATAATCATAAAAGAATTTCCTATGGGGTGTAGCATGACATGAAGCCCCTGAATCTACTACCCAGTAATCACTAGTATTATCTAATGCAAGAATCAAAGCATCTTGTCACACATCACCTGCTACATTAGCTTCCTGGGTAGTCTCTTGTTGCCTCTCACCTTTCTTCTTTGGTGCTCTGCAGTCTTTCTTTAGATGTCCCATTCTTCATCCTTCATAGCCGCTGGCTGTTTTGCTTTTCCGCCCAATGGTAGGTATAGATATTTCTGGTACAGATAGTCCTCCATTTTCATCTTCCATAACTGATAGTTTTGGCCGTTAAATTTATCGACCCTAAACTTTCCTTCTTCTGCCATTGCTCCCACTCGAACCAAGAACCCTTCTTTCCTGCGAGTTTACAAACCAAATAGACCTTTTGGCTCTGATACCAATTGTTAGAAAAACAGGACCATAGAGCAATGACAGATATACAGTTAAATTTATAAACAAGATGCAAAACAAATTAAAACAGTACAGAGAGACACAGATATAATGTGGTTCACCCAAACGATGGGCTACGTCCACAAAGAAATTTTCCAGTCCTTTTATTGAAGTCTAGAAAGATGAAGGGATACAGCCTGCAGCAAAACCGCTACACTTCCTCTTAATGCTCTCACAGTCTCTCTTCCAGTACAATACAATGCCCACATCCAGTACAATACAATACACATATCCAGTACAATTACAATGGATCCTCCTCAAGCCTTATAAAGGCTTAATCACATGCAATACCATGGGACAATACCATGGGCTACAAAAAACCATGTGCCCAAACCATGTGTTAGACCTAACCACCTTTGACTCAATCCCGAGTCAAGGTTAACACATGCAATACCATGGGACAATACCATGGGCTACAACAAACCATGTGCTAGACCTAACCACCTTTGACTTGATCTCAAGTCAAGGTTAACGCTAACAACATACCATATGATAAGCAGTATATTCGAATTACAATGTAATAGCAAGGTTTATAATATAGTTTTTGCATCGTAATATCATTGTTTAAAATAATTGGTTATCATTGGATTGCAGGAAACTATTGAAATGACCCACTGCATGGTTTAAATTATTGTGAACTCGTGGTCTTCTCCTGGCCAAGTGTTGGATATATAAAAATCATTGTAACCCTAACCCTTTTTCATTTTTCCTCTGCAGTTCACGTTGGCCCTTGAGGCTGCTCTGCATGGTTTTCATGGCGGCCATAAGTTCTCCTCTGTTCCAGTCACCCCAAGTCTTGGGTTAGTGTTGCTTTAGCCTCCGATATTCAATTTTGATGCCATTCTTTGTGACTGTGAGTTTTCACTATGCAAGTGTTTGTTGAGTTTCGATGCACTTGGATTGCTGTCTACTCAAAGCTTCCTCTCGTCATCCTCGTGGGCTATCTCTGTGTAATAGGTTGAGCTTTACTAGCTATTGGGTTTATACTCTACAAAAAGTCTGTTGGTTTCCTTTGCACTTGGTTTGCGGTCGGCTTGTATCCCAACTTTCCTTTCTTCGTGGCCTGCTACTGCTTGTGTGAAGCTAAGAATTTACTTGTTGATGGAGAGTGCTTTTCCCTCTTCGTAGAGTGTGGAAAACTAAAAACACGCAATGTTGTTGGTGACACTCTTTCCACAAGGCTGTTCGACATTCACATCACAGGTAATTTATTAATGTTATTTTATCTTACAGCATGTGTTTTCTATTACAATAGGGTAAACAATATTTTAAGAAATTCATGCACTGGCCCTTGAAATAAAAACTCCTTGTAGGGGCTTGAGATTACATACATCCACTGTGGAGAAAAGTACGCCGAGTGTCTTCGAAAGCCATGGCTTTATACGGGTAAGCCCTATGGTCAAAATGTTGTGTTCTTTCCCTACTTGTATCAGGGTTGTCATTTGGAGTAACCCTAAGCTAGGGAAGCTTTTCTAGGCTCGCCATTAATGAAGTAGTCTCTTTTACAGGTCGTTATTGTTTCAACAAGTCTCAAACCCTCGCTAGTCAATGGGTAGACTCGGCCTTGAGATAAGTATTGTATTTGGTCTTCAGTGTTCAGCCTTATGGCTTAATGATATAAAACAATAGTTTTTTTTTGTTAAGATAGTTCTGTCTTCGAGCTCGAACTCGATTTACAGGTTTCTATTTGACACTCTGTGTAATTTTAGGGTTTTAACCCTATTTGACTTGTGAATGAAGCTATTTACTGTTTAACATACTTCGTAATTAGTTTACTATTAATGTTTAATGACTATCACTCAGTCTTGGTTTATTTATAAATTTTACTTATTTCGCTCAGATATATGAGCTAGGGTTTTCCTGTAGGTAACCCTTGTGTAAAATAAATCTTTCAATTTGTTCTTAAAAGGTTCTATTACTTAGTTTAATTTGTTTAATTAGTGTTATAGGTATGTGGTGTAAATTTTCATTTATATTATTATAATTGTCTTTTTCACTGTCCTTAATGGACTGTAAACCATTAGTTTAATTGTTCTTTAAATAAACAGTCCGAGTAATTGGATTATAGCTTACATGTTTATCATTTGTAAGTATAATATTTGCCTTTTTGGGTTTCGAACCTATAATTTACTTTCACAAGTATATCCTGTTTGTAAATTTTTAATGCAGTTCTTTTCATGAATAATCATTTATTTATAAGTTAATTACTATCATACTCTATTTGTTTTATGTAATAAACATACTACATAGAGTTTATTAGAGTTCTTTGGTAAGATGTACATAAACTCTGTACCAAGTTTATTCTTTATAATTTAATTATTTTAATGACACACTACTTGAGGTTCGAATATTTGTAGACTTGGTTAATTGATATTATTAGTACATAAACTATGTATTTCTAGTTTAAATCTTTACTTAACAGAATATAATAAAGTGGTTTGACTGGGTTATTCCTACTGCATTTGCAAAAGTTATTAAATCAACACAGTTTCACCTCCAGCATATTTTAACTTTAAATAAAAAAGAAGAATAAACTATTGTATGTAACCACAATATCTTAACCACTAGTATACTTTCTTATTATAAAAATTCTTTTACCTGTATTAGTTTACTGCTATTTCTTTTCCAGTGCATTTACATAAATAAACTTGTAAAACAATAACATGGATAACTAGATTATTGTTCTTTCTTGATAATAATATACATTCTGAAATGAACTATTTTGCATAACATATCTAATCATTTCAGTCTCTTATCATTCCTTCATCTACTTTAAATACACTGTCTGTGCTGGAGTACGATATGGTCCTTCAAGATGTGGAAAACCACAGATTAGAATTTATTTTCATCTATTCAGATTCATTCCCTCACTAAACCAAAAAACATTACTAACTCTTAACATTTTACATCTAAATACTTAACATTCATTTAGCAGTCAGATCCATATTTAACCATCTAACACATTAAAAAAAAAAGATTGTAGAACCGAATTAAGCTGGACAACAACATCGTTAGGAGGCCGTTCCTCCCTACCAACTCTTGGAGAGCGCTAAAACAATGCTTCCTCAGGACCCCCAAGCCTGTTCTTGGTCTCCTTGGCTGAGAACTAGTGGAGCAAGCAAACAATAGACTAGTCCAATCACTCAATAATCAATCTACATTCAGCAGTAAGATCCTTCAACTGAAAAGATGCACTAGATCACTTAGCATTTAACCCCTCAAACTCTTTCCACAAATTCCCTTGCCATTTAATTTCTCTGAAGTACATTCACCTGAATGATCACTTCCCTAGAAAATGAGCAGCCTCAGCTCTCTTGAATGGGAATTTTTATAAAGATTGCCTAGGTCTTTTGGGTCAATTGTCATTAATTGAGCCACCTTCTCTGATCCCACTTTCTTGGGGGGTCATGACCCCAAATGTAGGGAGCTTGCCACCTACAATAGTTGGAAGAGGTTTGAGGATGCTGCCACTTGTCTATTTTCTCTCCACCCAATCTCCTCCACCAATTTGACCAGTAAACATTCTTTTAATAGCTCTTCTAAGCTGTTGTCTCCACTTTTATTTATTTATAATTAAAATATTCAGATTTACATTCAATATCCTTGACTTTGCTAAGTCATCAATTACAACTTAGCATAAAATTTAACATATTGTCTTTAAATAAAATCAAATAAGATAATATTATTTTTTCAAAATTGGGGCATGTGAGAATGGGATACAAGGAAAGATTCGTAGCACAAGGCATAGACTACGAAGAGACATTTGCAGCCACTACAAATACAAATGATAGGCAGAATCATGTGTGCAAATAAAAGAAGGCCTTGTACAGAAGACACCCATGGGATAACACATACATGAGGAGCTTGATGAAAAACCTAAACCTTTGCTACAAGGTTGAGGATAAAAGTCTATAAAGGATGACAAGCTCACAGATGGGTGCTAGAAGAAATTTTGAAAAAGTTCAAGATAGAGGATATTGGTATCTATTGAAACTAGATGGATACATAGAATATTAGTAGCAGAGGAAGCTACTTGTCACTCCGGTACAGAATGTTTCAGTGCATAGATTACGAAAGACAGAGGGAGAATGATGCTCCATTTCAGAGGGAGTGACTATAGAAGATCCCGAGGTTCGACATGGTGGACAGATTACTGATGACTCTATGCTTTACTGAGAGTAAAGAGGATTTCAAACTTTCCTTCAAGGTTGAAGGCGAAATACCAGTGATGCTCCTATTATATGTCGATGACTTGTTCCTAATAGAAATGAGGAACTCATTAAATTTGCAAGAAGAATACTTGCTTCCGAGTTTGAGATAAAGGACTTGGAGATGGTACACTACATTCTAAGCATGGAGGTGTGGACAAGGAAAGTATGCAGTAGAGATCCTGAAGAGGTTTAGGATGATGGACTGCAAGTCCATGCCCACACCTATGGCATCGAACCTGAAGCTATTGAGTGTTGCTTCATCAGATTCGGTTAATGCCACGATGTATCGTCAGATGATGTATTCCTTGATGTACTTGACAAATACAAGACTGGATATTTGCTTTTCTATGAACACATTGAGACATGTTCACCTGATGGTTACAAAGCATGCAGTGAGGCACCTGAAGGGTACAGTTTATTATGGGCTCAAGTATGAGGTGAATCAGAATATTAACCTATAGGGTTATGTGGATTCGTATTGGGAAAGAAGTGCCATTGATAGGAAGAGCACTTCGAGGTGCTACTTCAGTATGATATCAAATATCACTATATCAGGGATATGGTAAAAAGAGGAGCAATGAATCTCTAGTATGTTGTGACGGAGGAACAGATAGCTGATGTATTGATGAAGCCATTGGATAGAGTGAAGTTTGAGTACTTCAGGGAGAAGCTTGGTGTTCTCCAAATCGAGGTTCCCTCCAAGTTAGAGTCATTCTGACATGGTGAGAGGATTAGGTTCCTTCCATGGTTATATGTAAGGGATGAGCCATTTTATCATGGTGAGAGGATTTGGTTCCTTCCATTTCAGATATGAGTGCTAATCCATTCTGATGTGACTATAGGATTGGTCCCTACATGATCAGATGTAAGGGCTAAATGCCATTCTTGGAATGGAGGCACCTGGTCAATTACAAGGAAAACTCGGTCTGGGACTGAGGGCCATTTTGATATGACTGTAGGATGTAGTCTTACATGATCAGATGTAAGTGCATGGCCATTCTGATGTGATTGAGGGATGTGTTCCCACTTGATCAAATATAAGGGTTGATGCCATTCTTTGGGAGAATGGAGGCACCTGGTCAGTTACTAGGAATCATCAGTCTCAGACTGAGATCCCTTTCGATGCATTGTTTTCGAACATGGTTGAATGTAAGAGTAGAGCCATTTCGATGCGATGTTTTCAAACATGGTCAAATGTAAGTGCTGAGCCCTTTCAATGTGGTGTTTTCGAACATGGTCAGATGTAAGTGAAAAGCCCTTCTAATGCGGTGTGTTCGCACATGGTCGAATATAAGTCTTGAGCCATTCTGGTGCGATGTGTTTACACATGGTCAGATGTGAGTGCTAGGCCTTTCTGACAAGATGAGGTCAGATGTGAGTGTTGGGTGTGTCTTTCTGACAAGATGAGGTTAGATGTAAGAGCTATGCAGGCCATTCTAACTTAGGGTCATATATAAGTGCTGATGAAGACCTACATGAAGGGTAGGCCTACAACTAGCATGAAAAAGGTCTGGCTCTGTAGAACTTCCTGTGACGAGAAGAATGAAGAGATAGCACCATTTGATTGAGATAGCAGAAGCAGTAATGATGATGATGATTCAGTGATGATCCAGCTTTGCTGATGATTCAGATCAAGTGATGATATAGACTTGATGATGATCGAGCAGTGACGATCCAGATCAAGTGATGATCTAGACTTGATGATGATCCAGTAGTGACGATCTATATCAAGTGATGATCTAGACTTGATGATGATCCAGCAGTGATGATCTAGATCAAGTGATGATCCAGACCTGATGATCATTCAACAGTGATGATTTAGATCGAGTGATAATCTACATCCAGTGATGATGATCCAGATCTAGATGAAGATGACTTAAAGATGAAGATGACCTGAATATGAAGATGACTTGAATATGACATGGACTCAATGATGATCCAGATAATACAGAGAAGAAGACTTGTGCTGATAAATTGTGTCGAGAGAATACATTCCTAGTTAAGAGGGAGTGTTAATGTATTTGTAACTTCGGAATGTATTCATCCGTATATCTTATGTATTGTACCCCAATGTTTATTCCAGGATGTGTCTGTAATGTATTTCAGTCATTTCATGACCCGATGTTTTGATCAAGATTTTCTATAATGTGAACAAGTGATGTCAAGTCATTGTGGGTAACCCTCATATTTGTCAAGGGTTAAAGTCCCTGCAATTGTGGGGCCCTAGGGTTATTAGACTATCCTAGAAAATTCGACCCTAGGTGAGTCATTGTAAGTTGGGGCAATAGTGCCCACTGTTTTGTTAAGGATAACCCTCCTTGTTGGTCGGAGGAGGCAAAGTCCCCACAAGTTGTGGGGCACTAGGGTTATTAGACACTCCTAGAGATGTCGGCTCTAGTAAGTAATTGTTAAGTGAGGCCAACATACTGGAGTGGGCTTCAAGTGAATGAAAGAATATAAATAGAGAGTGAGCCTCTATATTTATCACACACACACTCACTCATTGGGGTGCATGAGTGAGAGAGGAGAAGCTCTCTCAATGTGAGAGAGAGAACAAGTTGTGGAGATCATCTTTTCTCTTTCCGGGTTTTACTGCTACCATTGGTGATAATTCTATCTCTGAGGAAGTTGTGGGGTTTTCTCCTTTATGGTTTCCCCGAGGAAAATTATTTGTGTCTCTTGTCTCTTGTGTTTTTATTGATGTGCATGTTATTCTCTCAGTTAAATATCCTAAGATCATAATGCTAGCTTGAATGATAAAAATCTAACATTAATTAGTACATGTTTGACTCCTTGTTTTCAAAGTAACAAGTATTCAATCTTAATGATATGCACTGTCTCATATATCCCCTTATTTTTCATTTTAAAGATAAATTATCATACTAAACTCATAATGTCTGAATATCATATTAAATCTACATCCTTCTAAGTAAGAACATGCTTCTAAGTATTGTTTAACTAAAATCCTCTAATGTAGCATAACTAAATGTTAGTATTTATATATATAAACTGTTATCTTATACCAAACTCCTTTTAATAATATTCCTAATATTATGACATAGGAAGCAAGTAAGTTTAGGCATCTAATAAAATATGTTTACAAACAGAACTATATCATGGATCGAAGATCCTTAACCAAGTATTATATTTATAGATCTATTTACTTTCTAATACACCTAAAAATTTGCATATGAAAATCCTAGATCTATTATATAATCGCATCACTAGACACGTGATCAAATTTCTTAAGGTTAAATAATAAACTAGGGTTTAGAAAACTTTAATTTTTCCCTTATCTGGTACATGTAATAAAAACAACTAACAAACAATCTACGAAAACAGATTGATAAATTAATTATCAGTTCTAATAACATTACAGAGGTGAATCACCATGGGCAAATCCACATTGCAAACCAAGCAGTAATTATAACTTCCACTCTTTCCTTTAAATAATCGCAGGATCGGATCTATTGGGATACCCAATGAAAAATAATCAAGTCAAATATTCTTTACTTACACTAAAAATCACATTACTCCTTGCTACAAGAGGATTTTCATTTTGGGAAAAAAAACCAACGTGGCTGCCAAGCTGAATCATAGTAACCTATGCTAAACATTTACACAATAGCATTAAATTATCACATAAAAGCAGAGCCTCGGGAGCTCTAAATTTGGGAAACCATACTAACGAAAGCTATGGGATTGAGTCATAAACATTCATTTAAGAAGCACATAAACACAAATCAAAACTGTATTGTTATTTTAGAACAAAAGGATTCGTGGGTCAATCTCCACACACCCAAAGATCGATGAATCCAGTATAATGCAAGGCATAAATAAAAACACAGCCCAAGAATTGTATATTTTCATAAACCACTTCAATATGGCCGTAAGAACTCATAAGAGAGTCCATCATCACAGCTTCCAACATTATTAAAATCTATGTATTACATAAAAACAAGATATGCGGCCATGAGACCATCCTCGATGGTGGCCAAGGATTCATAGATAACCTTATTTTAATCTTTAAAAACATACATATCAAATTCCTTTAAGTAGTCTACATGGTTGTAAGACCATTTCACAATGTCTATCGTTGCTGCACAGGAATTATGTCTAAGTTCATTAAAAAAGAAACAAGAATAATTATAGAACCATAAATAATAACAGGTTTAAAACCATTGAATGTTTCAGGAAGTAAAACCATCAAAGATGGTAGCCTTAAACCAAATACTTTTACAAATACGAAAACCCTCAAGATTTTCCACAACGAAAGCTGGATAAGAACCACTTTAATGCAAAGAACAAGAAACTTATCTTAGAGTTGTAGCCACAAGAGGAAACCTCACGACCCGACCATTGGGTCCTGCAAACATCAAATAAAAGTAGGTCAACATTTTTAAACCTAGAAGGAAATGTAAAAAAATATTTTATTAAGCTTTGAGGTGGATTTTACTTACAGAGGTGTCCTAATATGCAAGCCTAGAAGAAGGTGACCCTATCGCCTTCGTCCCAGCGCCAAAACCTGTAGAGAAATCGGAAGAAGTTAATATTTTCACATTTAAAGAACTCTTACAAACTGAGCTAGCTAATACTGATAGGGTCAGTTTCTTACCATTACATTACTTGTGGGTGGCCAAGGGTCAGCTCCTTTGAGTGCCCTTATCCCTCCAGTTCTGCACACAAAAAAAATTGTTAGTTAGTAAAAGAAGAACCAATAATAAAAATGTACCAAAATAAGTTACAGTAATAGGTATTTTACCTGTGTTAGCAGACTATGCACCAGAAGAGAGTTGCAATGGTATGAATGAGCTTAGCAAGAGAGCCACCAATGAGGTTAAACTCCAAAGTTTTCACCACCTCAGAATAATACCAGAACTAGTAAGCACGAGGACAAGTTCATGGAAGAAACCACCAATTGCAGAATTCAACCCTTTGTCAGACTTCTGACATAACCAAACAACATTAATGCAGCCACCGACCAAGTAAAATCCTTTCCAAAAAACCCTATCAACTTGTGTCATTATCATCGTCCAGGTGTAGGGAATATGAAGGCTCATACTGCCTCATGGGCCTAGTTTCACTTCCAACTCGCATCCAGGCCACACCATTCATTACAACCCCAAAAATTTTCAATAAATATGCACTAATAAGTTTATGTCAACAATAATTGCAAATCGAAACCTTGGTTATTGCACAGATTACCATAGTACTAAACCAATGCAGAACTTAATCATATGCCAAACAAAATATTATAACTATGTGTCAACCTTGGTATGCACACACACCATAGCACTTTAACTTTATAAAAACCTTCACATATGGGCTTGGACTAATGGTACTGAGGGGTTGGACTAATTCCATCATGATCATGGCTAGTCACTCCTTTTCCCTAAGGTTCAAGAAGTAATATTAACATAAGATTTAGGGTGACTCTTAAACATTTAAAATATTTAAATGTGCATAACCATGACTTTAGCGCTAGGCTCAACAAATCCAATCACCCTTACTATCATAATAATAGAACTTTGTTATAAGCATAACCAAGAGTATAAACATGTAAATGATAGTGATGAAAACCATGAACATCCATAACACATGCATGATAATAATTACGCCATGGAGGTCTAGGGCCTCTTCAAAGGTATTAAACCATATTGCGCTTCCTTGGTTTATTAGCCTCGTCTTTATTTTCAAACCAATAAATATCTTCATGGAAAACATGCTTGTACAAACCCTAAGTCTCATACTTAAGGGTGGGTCATACATATGTGATAAGGCCAAGCCTTATAAACAACACTTTCAAGTTAAATGACAGGCTGGGCCAACCAAGAGTATAAGAAAACCATGACTTTAGTGCTAGGCTCAACAAATCCAATCATAATAATAGAACCTTGTGATACGCATAAAAAAGAGTATAAGCATGTAAATGATAGAGGTCAAAAACATGAACATCCATAACACATGCATGATAATAATTACGCCACGGAGGTCTAGGGCCTCTTCAAATGCATTAAACCAGATTGTGCTTCCTTGGTTAATTAACCTCATCTTTATTTTCAAACCAATAAATATTTGCATGGAAAACATGCTTGTACAAAGCCTAAGTCTCATACTTAAGGGTGCCTCGTACATATGTGATAATGCCAAGACTTATAAACAACACTTTCAAGTTAAATGACAGATTAGGTCAAGACAAGTATAGTCTCCCATGCCTTAGGCTAGGCCATCCTAACTTAAAGACAAAACTTTTAAATAAATAGAGTTAAATAAAGTACATCACCTGAAGGAGTGTGGGTGAAGGTTCCGAAGGAACTGGTCATCTTTTTCATCAATGTTCCTACTGTAAACAACAGGATATCAAATATTAGAATCAACAATAAAATAAACTTGGAATGCTGCTAAAGCAAAGACAATAATAACACGTGTAAAAAAAAATTATGTACAATTTTTGGGTGTGTTACAACATATTAAATATTTTTAATACTGCACTTGCATATTTATACTGTGATATAAATATACCACTTTCAGAATATTGGACTTCAATGACGAGGACAATTTTCATAAGCCCCAAATCAGTCATTTCAAATTCACTGTCCATGACTGCCTTAAAATGTTATATTCCAAAGTCACCAGTAAATATTAAATCATCCACATACAAGAAGAAAATTAACATCTTACCTTGCTCATTAACTTTGCTGTACAATGTTGGTTCACTTTCACTTCCGTGAAATCCATTTTCTATGATATAGGAATCAATCTAACTGTACCAAGCTCTAGGAGCTTGCTTCAAACCATAGAGTTCCTTTTTCATCCTATACACTTTATTCTCTTGACCTAGAACTTCATAGCCTCGTGGTTGTTCCACATATACTTCCTCTTCTAGATAGCCATTCAAAAATTTTGACTTAACATCCATTTGATAAACAGGCCATTTTTTTTTGTGATGCAATGGCCAAGACTATTCTGACTATATCCATGTGTGCGACATGTGCAAAAGTTTCTTTGAAGTCTATGTATTGCAGCTATGTGAACCCTCTTGCAACCATTATTGCTTTGTGTTTCTGCACATTCCCATTGACATCTTGCTTGGTCTTGTAAATCCATTTGACCCTGATTACATATTTATATTTTGGTACATCTACCAACTCCCATGTTTGATTCTTCTCAATGCATTCTATTTCTTCATCCATGACTTGTTCCCATACTTCTTCTTCGACAACTTCTTCAAATGTTAGTGGATCATATATAGGAGAAAATAATGAAAAGAGAGAGAATAAATTTGGTGTGCCAGCTTCATATATTTCACGTAGATGTTGACCTCGACAAAATGCTTGATGGAGTCTGTTGTCCTCTTGGTGTGCTTTTCGGCATAGCTTGAGATGCAACTTGCATCGATGTTCCTTGTGTTGAATCATGTCACGGTGTCATGGGAGTCGACGGTGTTGCAATTGGTTGACTTACATGTGGTGTTTGAACCACTTCCTCTTCCATGTCATAATTGTCAACATTCGACACAATCTTGAAATTTATGTCGAAAGTTCCATCCCATGATTCATTCTTAACAAATTGAACATCTCAACTAATGATCAATTTCCTTGCGATAGGATCATACAACTTGTATGCTTTTGTGTCTTCAAATTAACCAACAAAAATACATTTATGTCCCTTGTTTTCTAGCTTCTTTCTCAGCTCATATGGAACATGAGCATAAGAAACACAACTAAAAACTTTTAAATGAGTAACACTATGATTCATACATGTCCATGCTTCTTGAGGAACTTTGTTCTTCGGACTATTTGTCGGACACCGGTTCATGATATATACAACAGTTGCAATTGCTTCAGCCCAATATTTATTTGGCAAATGCTTAGCTTCCATCATCCTACACACCATCTCCATAATGGTTATGTTGCTTCTTTCAAAAACATCGTTTTGCTGAGGTGTATACCATGCAGTGAATTACTTTTGTATGCCATGGATCTTGCAAAAATTTAGAAATTCATTCGAGACATATTCAATGCCTATGTCTGTCCTTAAGATTTTGATGTGGTGTCCACTCTGGTTATCCACGAGTGCCTTGAACTGCTGAAAATAACTAAACGCATCAGATTTATGTTTTAGAAAATATACCCATTTTTTTCTTGAGTAGTCATCAATAAAAGTAAGAAAATAATTGCAGCCACCAATGGACAATATCTGCATTGGACCACAAATATCATAGTGCACCATCTCAAGTTGTGTGTGTGCTCTATATGGCTTTCTGACTGGAAACGTATCTCTATGTTGCTTGCCAAAAATGCAACCTACACAAACTCTTTCCATTTTGTCGATCAATGGAATCCTTTCACCATAGTCTTTGTGGGCAGTAGCTTCATCCCACCAAAATTTAGATGTCCAAATATGAAATGCCACAGCCAGGACTCATCTTGAACTTCTGTTTGAAATGCAGCCTAAAAATCAGTGATGTCATTTTCTTTCTTATCGGATTTCTTGTCTACTTCCTTGCTTTCTTCCTTGAATGAAGCTCATGTATTTTTATTTCCTTTCATGTCTGGAATTATCCTCAATGGAAACAAGAGATTGCTTGTCATTGACACTTTTGCTATCAGTTGGTTTCTTGGACACTTGTCTTTAATCACACATTGATTATCTTCTATGTAAACTATGTAACCTTTTCATATAATTTGTCCAATGCTCAAAAAATTGTTTCAAACCTTCGACATGATAAACATAAGGAATAAAATTACTCTCCCGCTATTTGGTTAGAATACCAACAGTACCTTTTCTCAAAATAGTGACTTGGGCATTATTTCCAAGTGTAACATCAGTTTGAACAGAATTATCTAGACTGGAAAACAAATTTAAATTACTAGTCATATGATTGTTGGAGCCCAAATCTAAGTACCATATGTCATGTGGATTTTCTTGGACAGTATTGCATTCAATTGGAGATGCATATGTCATTAACATTGCGCTCGACGGAGTGCTGGTGTTGGTCGATTGGTTTGGGGTTTTCCTTCCTTGGCCATATTGTTTCTTCCTACATTCATATGCATAATGACCAAATTTATTACAATAATGACATTGAATTTTTTATTTATCAAACCTGTGACCACTTGGCTAACTTGGGTTTTGATTCTGTCCTCTACCAGTGACATTCGTAGGAATGTTGTTGCGTCCTCCTTTGGAATAACTTCTTCCTCTGCCTCTGGATTTTTTTTTCCCTGTGCCTCTAGATTTGTTTTTCCCCTGCCTCTACCATGGCTTATAGATGATTGTGCTACAAATGCACCTTCCAACGATGATTGATTATGTGTTCATGATTTATGAGTGAAGCTTGCAACTCATTAATGGTAAACAACGACATGTCTTTGTTTTCTTCCAAGGTCACAACCAAGGATTCAAATGTTGGGGAAAGAATTTTGAGAGTTTTTTCAACCACCCTTTGTTCTTCTATATTTTATCCATGAGATTTCAGTCGATTAATTAGACCAACAACTCTGGTGTAGAATGAGTCTACTGATTCAAAATCTCTTCTAAGAATCTGCAAATTGGAAGTCTTTACCTTATCCAAACATTGATAGGAAATTTCCAATGTGTCCCATGCCTGCTTAGTGGTAATTTTTGTTGCTACTCTTGTGAGTATGCTTTCATGCATGGCCTGGTGTATGTAGAATAGAGATTTTCCATATTTCTTCCTCTGTTCCCTCAGGGCATCTTTCTGAGCTTGTGTGAGATTGTTATATGATGTTTGATCTGTTGGTTATGCATAACCATACTAGAAAATTTCACAAACATCTTGACCTCTGAACAAAGCATTCACTGTTAGAGACCAATATTCATAATTCTTTCCTGTAAAAAATGGAGTTTGCAAACTTGACATGTTTGAACCAAAAGTGGAAACCATTTTTAATTTTTAGTTTTCCTTTGAAAAATACTTTTTCCCTTTTTAAGACAAGGTTTCTTTCCTAAACCCACTCTGATACCAATTAATAGAACTTAGTCGGTTAAACTTGAGTTACCACTCAGTCACAAAAAATTTCACATCGACTTCGACTTATTCTTTTTTGGTCGGGTAAAACTTGTCTAACTCCGACTAGACAAGTCTACCCAAATATTTTGACAAGATTTTTAGAGACTAAATTTGGTTAGACTTTTCGACTCGACTCCTTTTACCTCAACAAGTTCTTACTTATCGTCTTTACCAACTTATTCGATAGATTTTACTTCGACCGATTGACCTCAACCACTTTACTTCTGACTAACTTTTGGTTCCGACCAACTGACTTCAACCAATTTTCTTTTAATCGAATTTTACAAGGGATATTTCTTAGCCTAAAGACTTATGAAATCAATAATATTTTTCACCGACCAGTAACTTGAACTAAAACTCGACACAACAACAATTCGACAGAATAATATAACAAAACATTAAGTAGACTTGTGTCGGCCACTCTGTGTAAAACCTTGAAATTTTACTAGGTGAAATGTTTATGGATTATTTGATCTTTCACTTAAATTCTAAATGTAAACAATATTTACTCAAGTAATTCAGGAGAGAATGTGCGGCTAAACAAACATGTATTTAACCATAAACTATTTGATTTATATAACTTGTCGGGACATTACAGATAACTATATGCCATAAATGCAAACTTGGAAATTTACAGAGATATGTTACCTTTTACAGAGCTTTGGCTTATGACATTTTCAAAGACACAAAAGCTTGAGCTTAGACACTATTCTCTTCACTCTCTGCCCAGAATTCTCTTTTTGATTTACAATCTTCTTCTTCTATTTATAGGAAAACTAGAATTTGCTTCTTCGTGAATCTACTGACTCTGCATTAAAGACTGTAATAACTATCTACCTAAAAACTTAGCTTTAGAAATTTAATTCGACAGGTTTACATTACAAAGTTGCGGACTCTTCAATCTTGTCAGACTGTCCGAAAGAAACTGAACTAAAACAGACTTTGATAGAGTTAGCTGAGATCTTATAAGAATATGTGATTAATTAATATTTCCAATAGGCCAATCCTGTCGCGTCATATTGTTGGCGTAGTGGGGATGTCTGTGTTGTCTGAGTGTGAGAAAATGGAATGAATTGCGGTCAAATTTTGGTTATGTCGTGGCTACCTTCTAATGTCCCTATTGGAGTAATCTATCATGACGGTTTCTATGGTTTTGCATCGAAATTGAGTGGTGCCAAGATTTCATGTTGGGGTGGGGAGTTTTTGTTTTAAGGAAACTTAGGGAATGTGCAAGTTTGAGGACCAAATTTATGCATCGGTCTGGTAGTGTAGATTTTTGTCTTGTAATTCATACCCATATTCTATTGTACATTTTTAAATCTCAATCATACAATTTTAGTTACCCTATTTTTACACTCTAGGATTAGGGTGTGTGAATAGTTTCCACTTAAATGCTACTACTACCCGAGAAATGAACTCGAGATCAATGGTTGGCCATTATAACCTGCAAACACTTAATTTTAAATATTTTATTCCATGGAGGTGCATAGAATCATGCATTTGTCCTTTTAAGGTCATTGGTATGTGAAATGCACACATATACACTGCCTTTATCTAGAAGCCAAGCACTCTAGCAATTTAATTTTATAATAAATATTTTATTTTTTAACTGTTGTTATCTCAACCTATTTTTGAAAATCCATCAATGGCACTTCAATTAAATATGTTTATCGGCATTTTCCCTCTTGTCTGTTCTATTTTTTTAAGATGCCTTTACTTTTATGTTACCATTTGAGTTGTAAGTTCTTGTGTTCAACTGACAGACTATATGTTTTGCTGGTAAGTATCGAGCAAATGACCCTATTACCCTATGGGTGAAAAAAGTTGGTCCTTACAATAATCCTCAAGAAACGTATAACTACTATAGTCTTCCATTCTACCATCCATGTAAAATCCCTACACATAATTGGGGTGGGCTTGGTGAAGTTCTGGGTGGAATTGAGCTCATAGATAGCCAAATTGACATCAAATTTAGCAGTAAGTCTAACTTATTCCCAAACATTTTTCTCAATGTTAAATCTCTTCTAGTGAATTTATTTACTCTAATTGAATCTTTTTGTAGATCATGCTTATTGCTGATATTTATTATCCAATCCTATACGTCGCGGTGGGCTGAAATAGGGATTCCACGTGATTAGTTAATATAAAGGCTTGTTTCTTATTGATACAAAAGATATTTTTGGGATTGAATCCTATCCAACAATAGATAATCACAATTAAAGATGCCTCTGATCCAATTTTCTTGTTCTGATAGATGTTATTTGTGTCAGAAACTGGTTAGAAAAGTTTGATATGCATAATTAAGCTTGATTCTACCAAAATGAAACTATTGAAGGAAGCTATTGAAAGCACTTGCTGGTTTGAATTATTCATGGGTGTGTCATATTTGTTCATATGTAAATCTTCTTATATATCACACTTGAAATTTGGAATACATTGAATAATTCTCATTTTCTATTTGTGTTTCTTCTAAAACCAAATCTTTTCTAACTTAACTTTTTATTAGGTGAGACTCACCCATTAACAGTGTCTTCCCTTCCTAGAGTTTAGTGGGCCTCACACACTAGAAGAAGACTTATGGATTCGCCACTAAGAAATAAAAATCATATCAAACTGTATAATGCATTTTAACAAGAGCCTTGATAATTTCCCAGTCTCCAAGAAAGGAAAACAAAATCAGGCAATGGTCGTGGAATAGAGAGGCATCTGCTAGCATTTGACGTAGGATTTACTGATTGGAATTTGACGCTAATGCCATCGATCATGCCCAATAATAACTTCAATATTCCTTCCTGGTAGCATTAAGAATACATGGCGCATCAAGATTCTCATTCGACCGAGGGCATTATAATCAAGTTTATCATCACTTCAAATTTGGAATGTTGAATAATTTTCATTTTCTATTTGTGTTTCTTATAAACCAAATCTTTTCTAGCTTAACTTTTGTTTTAATGAATGGATGGATGTTTCATTTTGTGGTTGTATTATAAATCTATATTATTTTTCTTGATTGTTTTTAGAGGGTTTGAAGAATTAAATCTGTAGCCTTTGATATGCAAGGCCTGTTGGTGAAATTCATCATGACAAGAGTGATGATCAAAAGAATTTGCTAAGTGCACACAACAATATTATTTTTAAACCCAATAATGACCAAGTGAGTTAAGGGAATATTATTCCTTTCAGGTTCCCACACCTTCCACACTTTATTAAATTGGTGCTACACGTGACTTATAGATAATTCATGTCAACCCCACTTAGGGGAATCCAAAGCCACTTGTTAGTGGGAAGACATTAGAACTTACCTATTCAATTGATTGGTCTCCCATGATGTAACCTTTTGCAAGCACTTTGATGTTTACTTAGATTATCCTTTCTTTGAACATAAGGTAAAAACAATAAAAAATAGAATTGTAGTTGTTTGAGAGTTGAGTATTTTCAACATTAATGGATGCATATTCAAGAATCATTGTTTGTTTACCTGATCTCTCTACCCTATAAATATAAGTTTCCTACAATTCTGCTATATAATACACATTGGGAAAAAACATTTTAAAGCAAATAAGCACTTCGAAAAATATAAACAAATTTTCCTTTGTCTTTTTGAAATACAAATTGTGGCATGAGTTGACCTTCAAAAGTTTGTATTTAATACAAATTGTGGCATGAGTTGACCTTCAAAAGTTTGTATTTATGACATAGATAAGATATACTGAGTTTTTTTCCCATAAATAGATCCTTTTCTTTTCCATCTTCAATTCATTTATGACGTTATTTTTCTCACCAAATTTAGTGTCAATGCCTCTCCATCTTCAATTCATTTATGATGCTAATTTTCTCACGGGATTAGTCTCAATGATCCCGATGAGGGCTAAGAAATCACCATTAAAAGGAGATGATTTGGAAATCCTAGTAAACTATTCAATTGAACCTGTAAGGTACTTCAAGGGTTGGGTTTTATTTATTCCTTCATTTTTCCTAGGAATTTGTGTTGGTGTAGAGGTTGTTGTTTAAGCAACATGTGAAGGAGCAAATATTTCACATTTTGACATTATTTATTCATTTTCTATTACACCTGGAGACTTTGTTACGCCTAAATCTCGTCATCATCATGTTCATGAGATAGGTACTTCTGTATTTTCTCCAATCCCTCAAAGTATGAATGGCCAAAATGAGTGGAACAAGATTTTATCCTTGTGTTTTTCCATATTTTGAGTCACCACCGCACCTTTCCCATTGACAAGAGGTGTTACCAAGTCAACAACACACCTTGCACATTAGCAAAGTGCGATGCTGAAACTGTTTCACTTCATGCAACAAGCATTACCCCCTTAACAACACTCATTTCCTTCCTGCAAAGTGTAGTACCCTTCACAAAAATGAAAAAACTAGAATATTTCGAGAAGTTTCTAGAAGAAACCCTCATGGAACCTCATCCCAACTAATCTACATAGATGGAACTCGAATTCATTCATCTTTGGGATGATCTCTTAACCTTATCCTTAAAATATTCAACCTACTCTATCCTCTTTGGCCGTTAAATATACCTTCACCCCTCATGGTTCAAGGAGGAAGAAAGGAGTGAGAGCACCCAAATGTTGGGAAAATGGTGTTAATCTCTTTGATGCATTGAATCTAGGTGAGGCTTAGAGGCAAGGTGTTCATTGGGAAGTCTTCTCAACATCAAGGCTTGGTTGTAATTCTTTCCCTTTTGATTTAATGCAAATATGTTCTCTCTTTCTCATAGATGATTGCATGCATTGTGTTCTATTATCTATTGTTTTTCTCCTTGATCATTAACATAGGATCATCATATCATCTTGTTGCTTTCACTTCGTTTGCTTATTCATGTTGTCTATTGCAGGTATTCTCTTCTCTGCAAGTGGGATCGCAAAGAGTCGTCGAGAAACAAGGCCAACCTTTGAGTGAGGTATGAAAGCTTCATATTCAAGTGATTTGATGTATTAGGGGAATATTACATATTTGTTGTTTGTACTTGTTCTAGATCTATACCATTTAGACTAGAGAAATGGTCTGTGTCTGCATAAACTGAAGAATTTTCGTGAAACAAATTGGGCAACCATACTGGGGATGAATTCTTGGTCTTTGGTAAGTTGAAATTGTCATTTTCCTTTTGATTTCATAGATCTTCTTTTGATTTGATATATTTTCTTTTAAATCAGTAGATGTGTCTCTTTTCATCTTCAAATATTCATGCTTTGGCTCACTGGGTTTTCCAGTTGAAATTTAAGATTTTAAGTTTGATCTGTCACTGAATTCTTCTTTCATATTTTTTTTTTTTTCAAACCTCAAACTGAGCCATTGTTTCTGGGATGTGTACTAAGTGTGGCCACTGCGCTTTACCTTCTTGCAACTTGTGGTGCCAACACTCTTTGTCAATTAACAAACTGGAGCGATGTCGTCACTCTATCTCTATCTGCAAGGTGTAGTGCTAGGCTGCTAAGGCTCTAGTGTAAACCAACAACCCGCGATGCCAGGTAAGTTTCTGATCCCTAGTTTGTAATTTGATTTTTAGATGCATATTTTAGCTGTTAAGAGTGTGATTTGATAGTTATAGTAGTCATTTGGATTCAGGAAGTGATTTCATATTTTATCTGATTTTCTTTTCAAAAATCGTGATTAATTTTGGTCCTCAAATTTTCATAGTTGTCTTTGATTGAAATTTTGGTGTTTTGAAAAGAGTTTGGTTTCAGTATATCTTTGAAATCTATCATATTAGACAAGAAAAATAGAAGACCATTTTCGTTTTTTCTTCATTAGTTATAAAAATATTTTGTGTGCATAATTTTTTTGGAAAGCCCATAAAAATTCTTATAGGGAAGGACACTTGACTAGTTTCATACACTCTCAAGCATCCGGTTTGTGAATTTCCTTCTTGCTGTAACGAAAACGAACAAAATAATTTTTCATTTTATTCATCTTTGATTTAGTTGAAAAAATTGAAATCTATTGTGGAAATCCATAATGATATTTTCTAGTTCTTCATTAGAGATCTCATTTCTTTTCCATTGAAGTAGAAAACTTTGTTTTTCTTGCACTAGGAATAGAACAAGTAACGGTTTGATTTCGATTTGATTGGGATTTATTTTGTGTTTTAGAAAAAAAAATGAACGTCACTTCCTCTTAAGTAGGCCATTCCCCAAATGATAAAGTGAACGATCTGCATTTTCATACTTGCATGGTTTACTAGTCATACTTGCATGGTTTACTAGTCAGATCTTCACCTCATGCATTCACCTAACCGTTTAGATAAAATTAAAGTGCTAGTCTAGGGTAAAATTTGTAGCAAGGTGTGATAGTTTAGAGACGTGTTCCAACGTCTTTAAGTGTAGGAGTTGTCATTATATACCTGCAATGCATCCCAAGGACTGTTCGGTTCTTCCACGTACATGTTGGTATATCGAACGACCTTTCACGTACATTTGTGCTATATAGAAATGTACTTCATGTACTCGACACTATATCGGAAGGCCCCTTTCATACGGTTGTGCATGTCCTCAATTTGGTCCCTTGATCTCTAATATCATTTGGGCATTCGGTGGATGAGATTATCTAATTATTAGAGCGTCCCTAGCTTGAGAACACAATGAAATATGAAGTAATAACATTATTTAAGTTACTTGTAGATCACATATTAATTTTACAAGTTATTTTTTATTTCTCTCTCTTTTCTTATTTACTTTACATTGCCTTGTATTTTATAACTTACCTTCATTAAATGCTAAATTACATTTAGATACAAAGGCTTACAACCATTGCTTTTTGTTTAGATCCATTCAAAAGCACAAAGTCCATTCAGAAGCACAAAGTCCTAGTTGACATTGTCAACTAGTTTACTTTACATTGCCTTGTATTTTATAACTTACCTTAATTAAATGCTAAATTACATTTAGATACAAAAGCTTACAACCATGCTTTGTGTTTAGATCCATTCCCAATCACAAAGTCCTGGTTGGCATTATCAATTAGTTGCTTGTGTGCAAGTTAAGCTAGAGAACAAGCCATCTCAATAATATTACATAGTATTATAGAGCAGTTTACACTTAGAACATAGACCTTGTAACTAATCAAAATCTACCCAGATCTATGTAGCTATTCCAAATCTAATTTAAATTCATTCTATAGAGTAACATTGGGACATAAGTCCTTTGTTTACAAATCAGGTAAACTCGAGTTTAGAGAGATTTAGTTTTCTCTAAACATTAAAACCAATGTTGAATGATCTAAGAATAACTCAACGAAAATTGACGACTAATGAGCCTTTACCATATAGATTGTATTACTGCCATGGACTTCGTTGAACCTAAATCCATGAGGTGAAACACATATACAGTACTCATGGACCAATAAAAATGACGTGAGAGTCAAACCTTTATTTGTTCAAGTTCACCAAATAAATAAACGTGACAACAATATTTTGATGGGCTTTGAATTAAAAAGGCCTCAATTATACATTCTACACATTTTATGGGCATTGTTGAATGTTTGCAGCCTGTAGCTATCCAGGCCATCCTACACATGTTTGCAGGCTGTAAATATACATTCTATAGATTTTGAATCGATCACACAGAAATATCACATTCTTCATAAATTTGCATATAGTACCCGCTTGTTCTTAAGGAAAGATCACATTCTTCATAAGTCCATGATACATTTTCGATACCTGTTATCTAAGTTTGAGGAAGATATTGTCCTTTCTCAGTTCAATGCTCTGCATTTCTCTTTGAGAGCTTTTAATTTCGCTTCCAATACTTCAACCTCTGCAAAATTGTTTTCATCCAGCCATTCCTCTACGTCATTCAACATTTGCTCAATATCTTGAACTGAATGTGTGAAGTTTCCCCTGGTTTTGGCCACTTCAAGTCTGCTTCTCATGTTGAAAATACAATTCTCCAAATGACATTTAGCAATATGCTTCTTCTTCACCTCTTCATCCTCCCTTCGGAATCTCTCTGCGTCACGTACCATTCTCGCTATCTCCTCTTTGCTCAGTCGCTCACTGTCGTTCACAATAATTATGTGATTACTTACCCTGCTTCTCTCGTCCCGGGCTGACACCTTGAGAATTCCATCCACATCCACTTCAAACACCACCTTAATTTTTGGCTCGCCAGCTCGAGCTGCCTCAATTCCCCATAACTCAAATTTACCCAGTAAATTGTTATCTGTAACCATAGCTCTCTCACCTTCATAAACTTGAATAGACACATTTAACTGATTATCAAACCTTGTACTGAAATCTTTCTCGCTTCTAGTGGGAACCGGAGTATTTCTGGGAACGACTACAGACATGACACCCCCGTTACATGAAACTCCGAGACTCAAAGGTGTGACGTCCATAAGGACTAAGTGGATGCCTTCATTGTTCAAGTGTGCCGCCTGAATTGCAGCACCATATGCAACAGCTTCATCGGGATTTATATTTTTGCAGAGTTGCTTTCCATCGAAGAATTCTTGGAGTAGTTCCTGTACCCTCGGAATGCGGGTGGAACCTCCCACCAAAACAACTTCGTTTATTTGCTCCTTAGTCATCTTGGAGTCTTGCAGACATTGCTTCAGGATTTTCATGCATTTTTCGAACAAGTCAGCGTTCAGCTCTTCAAACTTGGCTCTACTAATCTTCATATGCAAATCCGTTCCTTCATAGAGACAGTCAATATCAATTACAGTTTCTACAGCAGAAGACAAACTTCTTTTTGCTCTCTCACATTCCGAGCGGAGTCTCCTAAGGGCTTTTACACTTGTGCTCATGTCCTTTTTGTTTCTTCTCTTGAACTGCTGGACACAATAATTAAGCATCCTATTGTCAAAATCTTCACCTCCCAAATGCATGTCCCCTCCGACGGCCTTCACCTCGAATCTACCACTCTCAACAGTAAGAATCGAGACGTCAAAGGTGCCTCCACCCAGGTCAAAAATCAAGATCGTCTTCTTGTTATTGCATACTGTCTGAAACCCATAAGCTATAGCTGCAGCTGTGGGTTCATTAATAATTCTCATCACCTGAAGGTCTGCAATGGCGGCAGCATCTTTTGTAGACTGTCTCTGAGAATCGTTAAAATAGGCCGGCACTGTGATGACAGCATTTTTGACATCAGATTTGAGATAATCTTCAGCTATCATCTTCATCTTTGATAACACCATGGAAGATATCTCCTCTGCTGCAAACTCCTTTCTTTGACCTTTGTAAAGGACTTGGATAAGAGGCTTGTCTTTGTCTCCACAGACAACAGTGAAGGGCCATAGTTTCATGTCATTCTGCACATAGGGATCGCTGAAACGCCTTCCAATGAGTCTTTTGACATTAAACACGGTGTTGTGGGGATTATTAGCAATCTGATACTTGGCACCATCGCCAACGACTCTTTCATAGGGTGTGAAGGAAACCATGGACGGAGTGATTCTGTTTCCCTGGTCATTAACAATAATTTCAATTCTTTCGTGCTGCCATACTCCAACGCAGCTGTATGTAGTTCCAAGATCAATGCCAATAGCCTTACCTTTACCTTTGGCAGCCATCTAGAGAAGTTTATAATTAGTATGAAATATGAACTTTGAACTTACAAATATACGAGTGGAGTGGAGACAGTATGAAAATTTCAAACCCTCCTTCTTGACGTCTTCTTTTCGCACGAATTTGGCTGCAAAAATTCATGCAACCTTGATTATTGCAAGGCATAATGAATTTCCTAGTAAAATTGGAATTTGAACTTCACATATTTCATCATTTTAGAAATTTCAGATTCACCGAAAAGAAAACAAAATACCAGTTATACTGCCCCTGCTCCCTGATCCCTGCTCCGTTAACTCTGTAGAATGGAGTAGAATACAGAACAGTACGGGAGAGACAGACTAACGACAACTAAATTTAATCGTGATGAGGTAAAATATACTGGATTTAAAGGCGAAGTATATGTGCTATCTTAGCACATATTTCAGCAATTAGAATATATGCTGAAATATATATTCCAACATGTAGACTGTGACTCTACGAATATGTGTAAAGATAGTGCACCATCTTGCGTGGGTGATAAGCATGTTCCATTCCTGTCAAAAGCCACGGTTTGCCCCATCCCCACGTTTGATAGCTTGTGAAGTGAATTTCAAGGTATACTTCCATTTTATGCTTGGCCCATTAAACATGAAGGGTTTGTAAAAAATATATTAAGAATAACTGTTTTTAACATCTCTTCGTTTCAAAGTTATAAAAGGATTTCGTTTTCTTTCTAATGGATAAAGGCATTTTGATCAACGGTTTTGCTTACAACCAGAGAGATGAAATCTCTTTCGTCCAAAGTGAAAAACGCATTTTGTTTCTCTTCATATAATGTTTATATAGGACGAGGTCTCGTCTGTTCCAAGTTATATTTAAGCATTTCCATATTTTCCATGGGAGGCAAACTTAAAGTAGTTTTATATGGTGAGCTCTTAGTAGAGATTTCTTGCATTCCAAGTGATACAAGCGTTCGATTTAAAATCTATTTTCTAATTCTGTGATCTCTTTCATCCCAAGTTAAAAAAGGCATATTGCTTTCGTTCGTCTGAAATGCTGTCGCGTTAATGCTGTGTTTACTTGAAACATTGTAAACATGAAAGAAGTATTTTTATTGTAAAAGTTGTTAACTCTCTTTATAAACACTTATAGATTTATAGGCGGTAATCTCCCACTAAGCCGGTCGATCTCGACAACCCCAAATTCTAAGAAGATTCATGCTCGTCATCGATCCCTAAGAAGGATAACGAAAACTTACAGCAAGTAACGATTAGTTAACTGTCTGCTGTCCCTGCTGGTGGCATAAAGAGTCTTTGATTAAGGCAAACGATTTGTATAAGGCAAACGATTTGTTAACCGTCTGTCATGGACAGATTGGAAAAGTGGTGTAATGTGACGATATACACTATTCGTCAAAAATGTGGTTAGGTAGTGTATAGTGCAAACTATAAAAAAAAATCTTATATGGATTGATATTTTGTGCTGGCAAGTATTTAAAAATAAATAAATTAGAAATTAGTATTTTAGCCATGTATATGGTGCAAAGCATGGGAAAACATAAATGACACCCAAAAATAGCACAACCCTACCATAGTTTATCTACACCTAAAGGTGAATGATACATTAAAAAGGTCCCTTTTGCATTGTTTTACAAGTCATTTTTATCTCTTTATTAGGGTCTAAGGCATGGGATACCTCCTATGTCTATGTGTAGACACATGAGACCCATACCTAGTGCTGATATCCCCACTCGAAGGGAAAAAATTGACTTGATGGGTGATTTGTGATGGTACACACCATCATTCGTGGACCTTTTAGATCCTAAGTCCTAAGTTCCATCTTATGACCATGTTTAACTCAATGACACGCATACCTAGTTCTAAAAAACTATCAATGATGTCCATATCCCCACTCGACGAAGGCCAAATATACCCTCAAGACATAATGTGTAGTGATTCAAGGTGATGTTACTAGTCTTGGATGCCTAAAATCTTCCTTTAAGTCATAAGGCCCAAGCCTCCCCCATTAACCATGTCAAGGTCATCATGACATGTTTCTAATTCTAAGAACCTTTAGTAATGGAGTTCATATCTCATTCCAAAAGGCTAAATATCCCATAAATATATATTATGTTGTGGTTCAAGGTCTTTTTTTAATAGCCCTTAAGACTTGAACCATATATTTATGTATTATGTCTAAGATACCTCCTCTAACAATGGTCAAGGAACTGAGACCCATACTTGGTGATAAAAACATCTAAATTATGCCCATATCCCAACTTGGAGAACAATTATACTCACGAGTGGGCTAGTATTGTGGTTTGATGTCACACAACCCATACCTAATCAAGAAATCCTCCTAATGTCACTAATAACCTCATTCATATGTTAAGGTTTCCCTTCGGATGTCATGCTTGGTGGTTCAAGGTGTCATTGTTAACCCTTGATGTGTAGAATCTGTGTATAGTGATTAAGGCTCAAATTTCTTTGACGAACCATTTCCATAAGATCTATACCAATACCTACTAATCAAAACCTCCTTATATCATTTATAGTGGGACACTTGATGGTAAACGATACCCCTAATAGTTCATACCTAGTGGTTTGTGGCATTGTTTTGGGAACTATATGCCTAGAACATTGCTTTGGGGTCTAAGTCCTAGGTTTTTGTTACCCATGTCCAGGGAAAATTTTAGAGGCGAAATTTATCCCACAAGCTAATTTATTACTTTTTTCTCTATAAACAAAAATCACATTTTCCATTTTTTTCTAAGTTGATTTGCCCAAATTCCATGAGATAAAAAAATTTACTCTAAAAGTTGCGAAAATTTGTCTAGAAACAATACAAAACCCTTAGAAATTTGAATGTTTTTAGAAAAATATCGTCCAACATTTTATGGTTGGAAATTTAAGAGTTTGTAAGATTTGTCAAGTTTTATACAAAAATTATGGATCCTTAAAATTTTCCCTTCCCATGTCTATTGCTCAAAAACATCTTGTGATATTATGACCCCCACTCGTAGACCACTAAACCCTCAAGAGCTCTTCTATTGTGGTTTGAGGCATATTACTTGAACCTATATGCTTAGAGGCTTCGTTAAGGCTCAAATGTCGAGGTTTCCTCCCTCAACCATATATACATCCTTGATACCCATAACTACTACCAAAAACCTCTCAATTCCCCGAATATCCCTATTCTACAACCCAAGATGCGCTCGAGAGGTCATGTATGGTGGGTTGATGCATCATTCTTGGTCCTAGATGCATATAAACTACTTTTCCTACTTAATCCTTGGGTTTCATCTATCGACCATGTCAAGGGATCCTAAACCCATCCCTAGTGATCAACACCCTCTAATGTTGTCTATATCAACACACAAAGGTTATGAATACCTTGGAAATGATATATATAATGATTTTCAATGTCTCCCTCACAATCAAAACCCTCTAATGTTGTATATATCAACACACAAAGGTTCTAAATTCCCTGTAAATGTTATATATTGTGATTTTCAATGTCATTATTCACCGTATATACATATAGTATTCCATTAAGGCCTAAGGTAGATGTTTTATCCCTTAACCTTGTTTATAGTCACCTGACTTATATCTAGTTGTCCAAATCTACTAAAGGCATCAATGATCCATACAGATATAGATGTCCACCCACCTATTCCACTTTCTCAAAATAGTCTTCCAATTTAGCAATTCTTCTAGTAATTTTTCTATAGTTTTCAGGTCGTGAACTTTCGGAGCCATTTTGATGCCCTAAACAATGTTTTTTTGGGTACTCAATGACCCAAATAATAGCCATATGTTCATGTATGGGTTTGATCCACTATTGTACTCCTTGGATAGATATTTCCAATGGTCTACCAATCGCCTCAAACGGGGATCATATGCAAAATTCATGACCCCGAGAAGTTGATTGTTTTTTATGTTTAGGGTTCTTTCCCTCATGCGTATTATAAATAGGCCTGTTTGGCCTCTTTTTGTATTCATCTTGTCATGAATGAGTGTATCCACCACATCTCTTCTCATATATATAGCTACCACCATTCTAACTACTATTATTTAACAGTTTTTTATGTTTCATTCATTTAATAGAATATTAGTTTTCTCTGTCATTGTGTTTCTTGCAATATATTTTTGCATATGAATATATATGCTCTTTCATTTTGTTCTCACATAAATAAGGATTAGTGGTATCAAAGAAATATTCTCTTTTGGTTTCCCAGTGCATGTCCTCAACTAGATTTGAATATCAAGAGTTGGGTCTAAAACTAGTTGATCTTAGGGAAAACCACTCTCGTCGACCCAAGCAGCCTCACATGGTTGGAGAAGAAAATAGAGATGGCAAAGCATGATATCCTAGCAAGTTGTTTCTCAAGAAATACCTCGTGTGACATAGGAATGCGATGATGGAAAATTTCACCTAAGTCGAAGATGACGAAGCATGATATCCTATCAAGTTGTTTCTCAAGGAATCCCTCGCGTGACATAGGAATGAGATGATGGAAAATTTCACCTAGATCCTTTGACAATTACCCATGAGGACAGATGTACCTTCAATGAGAAGTCGTTTCGGAGGTGTGACTCCCTTCAAGGCACAAGTTAACTTTTCCATCCCCTTATTTGAAGGTAACATAGATGCAAATTCTTTAGAGAAATAGTTAATTCTATTAGAGGGTTACGTCTCTATTCAACAAAAAAATCGACAGCAAAAATATCACCTTCGCACTCCTTAAATCCCTTCCCCATATCAAATACTGGTGGGACAGGTACTACGAGAGGCTTGCAAAGGATGAGACTAAAATCTTTAGGACAAAACCTACTTGGGCCTCTTTTGTCAATTTTGTTAAGGAGGAATTCTACCGTATCAAAAATTTTGATGACCAATACACCATGTGGATGACTTTGCACTAGGAAAGAGACCAAACAATACCAAAGTTTGCCAACATATTCCATACCTTGCACTCAAAACTGGGTATTAGAGACTCCAAACAACACTTGGTCCTAAATTACTGCAATGGCATGCATATGTACATTTAGACAGAGATGGATTTCATGGACATATATTCATTGGGATTTACTTATCAGTACGTTGTCAAGATTGAGAAAAATTTTAAGCAAAAGAATAAATGGGTGTTTGGGTTCAAAAATCAATAGCAGTAGAAGCTTGGAAAAGGAGGCCCTAACTCACAAATAAATGTATAGAACAAGGATGGCCAAAACCCTGACAACCAACCCAAGTTGCGGGTAAGGAAGGGTAATGAGAAATCGAAGAAGGGCACCGACAAGTGGTGCAAGTTACACAAAATCCCCTGGCACACCACCATTGAATGTCACTAAAAATAATCATCATTGGCTGAAATGGAATCACTAGAGCCGGACTATTGCTCAGGCTCTGATTCATAACAATAAAGGGGAAAGTGGGTCATTGGTACAGAACCTAGTGCCACCATCGCAATCCCAAATATCCAAACATAAGTGTTGGAGGAGAAAGAGGAAGGGGACACCTCTTCCATTCACAATTGTGGGTGTAGGGGAATATGTTGTATTCATTATTGATAGTAGTAGCTATAAGAACCTCATATCCATTAAGGTCATAAAAATATTGAAGCTAGCGGCAGTTCCACACCCCAAACCATACACCATTGGTTAGCTGAGCCAAGGACAAGACATCTGCATTTAGTAAACAATGTCGCCTATCCTATGACATCAATCCCTCAAAAGATGAGGTAATGTGTGATGTCGCCATGCTTGAAGTTTGTGATGTTCTTTTAGGACAACCATATATGTGGAAACATTATGTTGTGTATGAGTCTAGACATCATAGTGTCATTATTACTTTGAGAAAACAACTTTATAGGATACTGGAGACAATTCCATTTATGGTAGTGTCTCTCATCATAGCTAAGCACTTCAGGAAGGTAATCTCCCAAATAGGGAAATCGGTCCTCTTTATGATTTGTTTTGAACCGAAATGAAAGGTAACAACAGCAACAACCACCTCTACACAAGGTCTCTCCACACAATAGAAGCAGGTGGACAAGATAGTTGAAGCATACATAGATATCTCCATCACACCTATTGGGGTTCCATTACATTGCTAGGTCAAGAATTCAATTGATTTGGTCCCTATGGTGCCTTTAACGAATGGGTTTGTATACATGCATTCCCTATGGAGAATAAATAAATCAAGCACCAGATTAAATCATGAATCCAAAAGGGGCACATTCGACCCACCTCCTCATCTTGTGGGGGGGGGAATTGTGTTGGTACAAAAGAAAGATGGGACTTGGTGAATTTGTATTGACCACTGATATCTAAACAATATCACAGTTAGGAATTGATATTATACTCCCCAGATCAAAAAACTTCTCTACCAACTCAAGGGTGCCAAATATTTCAACAAAATTCATCTAAAGTATGGCTATCATCAGGTGCCAATTGAGCATATCGATGTTTGGAAGACTTCCTTCAAATCTTAGGAAGGCCTTTTTGAGTTGTTTTTCACGCCTTTCAACTTGACTAATGCTCCAACAACCTTCATGAGTATGATGGACGATATTCTTTGTCCATTCACTAATTATTTTATGGTCGTATATCTAGATGATATCCTCATCTACAACCGAACATGGGAAAAACATTTACAGCATATCCACTAGGTCCTCAGCAACCTGTGACAGCACAAGTTATACACCAATCTAGAGAAGTTCTCATTTTTCATAGAGATATTTTAATATCTAGGATACATCATGGAAAAACATGGTGTGCATGTGGATCCAACCAAGATCCAATCCATTCATGACTGGTCAATTCTGAAAACTCTTGGAGAGGTTCAAAGCTTGCTAGGACTTACCAACTTCTATCGCAAATTTGTGTTGGGATTCTCTAATATTGCGTGCTAATTTATCTAGGTGACCATAGAGGATAAAGGAAATGTTCGTATTGTCTAAGCTCATCTAGTACAATCCACAACAACAAACATTTGAGGAGATGAAGAAACACTTATGTCCGACGCCCATCCTTAACTAACTAGATTTGCAACAACCCTTTCAAATTGAGACAGATGGTTCAGACTATTGTATTGGTGTAGTCCTCACTCAACATGGCCATCCAATGGTGTATCATAGTGAGATGCTTTCAGATACATTTCACAAGTACCCCACCTATGACAAGGAAATGTTTCCATTGTCCAAGCTCATCGCCAATCGAAGCATTACATCCTGGGAAAACAGATGGCCATCCACATCGATCACAAGCCCCTATAATTCATGCAGACCCAAGGAAAGTTACAGAATGATCACCACCAAAATTGGTCCACCTACTTGCAGCAATTCCACTTGAATATTAAATATAAGAAGGGAAACACAAATTGACTTGTCGATTGCCTCAGTCGACATTCAGTAGCAGCACTGACCACAGTACTCAAATATTGTAGCCATGATACCTCTAGGTGGCTTAAACTATATGACAGTGATCCCAAATTCACTTCCATCTATCAAGTACCATGTGTAGACACACCAGTGGAAGATTTTCATCTCCTGGAAGGATTGCTTTGCCACCTAGGTCATCTCTGTGTTCCTTTAAGCAAACGTGCAAAGATGATTTGGGAAGCACATTATATTTGGGTGGCGGGGAACTTTGGCACTGAAAATACAATGGCGGCATTTTATAATTATTTTTATTGGCCCAAGCTCCAACAAGATGCCGGTCAATATATTAGATCCTGCATTCTCTACGCCATTGCGAATCTTTCCATCAAGAAGTAGGGATTGTACATCCCTTTATCTACTCCCACTGGGCCATGGGAATCCATCTCCATGTATTACATGCCAGGAATAACTTCAACTAAGCATGGTAATGACTATATTTTTTTGGTCGTGAAGCACTTCTCTAAGATGGCCATTATGATAGCTTGCAAGAAGAGTATCTTCGTCGAAGCCACTACTAAGTTCTCCTTCGAGTGTATTTGGTTTCATTTTGGGCTTCCACATACTATCATTTTAGATCGGGACAATAGGTTCCTCAACACCTTTTGGTCCAACCTATTTTCATTGATGGATACAAGGCTCACCAAATCGACTACCTTCCACCCCCACACTAATGGACAAGCAAAGTTAGTAACCAGATGATTATCCATTTTCTAATAATGTACAATTCTAAACATCCCTACACATGGGATGAGATCCTTCCATATGTTCAACATAGCTATAATAGAACCCTTCATAGCTCTACCAACCACATTTCTTTTCAAGTGTGCTTGGGGTTCCAACCACTGGCCCCAATTGATGTAGTTTTGTCCATTGTATCCACATGGGAGGAATATACCCACACCCAAACAGAGGCTAATAAGGCCACCAAATATATGGAATGAATATAGCACATCTGCCAACAGGTCCATAACATTTTGGAAAAATCCAATACTAAGTGCAAACAATGACATGACTAGCATCAGGTTCCACAAAAGTTCTAGGTGGGTGATAAGGTTTGGTTGCATTTGCAGAAAGAGAGGCTCATGGGACCCCATCACAAGCTTCATCCAGTTCAATATGGGTCATACACCATTACCAAGGCAGTCGACGAGAATTCGTTCGAATAAAAAACTCCTCCATTCCTTGGCCTACACCTAGCATTTAATGTGGAGCTCCTTTGCCCATTTTTTTCACATGATTACTGGACACATCGGAGGTGAAATACTAGTTAACACCTATAGAGATTAACCTTGACTGCATGGAATAGGAAACCATTGATAAGATCATGGACACACATGTTAGGGGAACGCAACAGTAGAAGATCCAACTATATCAAGTTGTCAGAGTAGGGAAACTACTCCATCAAGGAAAGTGGCTCACCAAGAGTCAATTTTAGCAAAAACTTCCTTATTTGATGGAGTCACTCAATGCAATGGATACCATTGATTCCTAAGGGGGAAGGGATGATATAGATGGATATAGGTGGCCACCCACCTATTCCACTAGCTCAAAACAGGGGAATGAGTGTATAGTACACCTAGGGTACAAACACAACTGAATAATATCTTTGGATTTGGAAGATTAGGCTCCACAACCAACAATCTCCCACTTGGAGACTGATCACAGCAACTCCATCGCTACTACACTTGCTAGACTATGCTCTGGACCTTAGACTTGGAAAATTTCTTATTTTCACCTTCATGCTTGAAGGCCAACAGAAACCAAGCAGGAACTCAGTTTCTCTCCAGTTACTCCCTTTGTCAACATGTTTGCAGGATTCTGGCTAGTATGTATCTTTTCCAGTTTTAACAATTTTTCATCTAGAACAGATCTTATGAAGTGGTACTTTAGCTGTATATGTTTAGTCCTCGAATGAAAGGCTGAGTTCTTTGCAAGATGAATGGCACTCTGGCTGTCACTGTACAGCCTACTATTCTCCAGCTTCTTACACAATTCTTCCATGAACCTCTACAACCAAATCATCTCCTTACTAGCCTCTGTAGCAGCAACATACTCTACTTATATTGTTGAAAGTACAACAACCTATTGCAGTTTTGAAATCCAACTTACTGTTGTTCCACCCATAGTAAACACTACCCTGTGGTGCTCCTCCTGCTGTCTTTATCACCAGCCATATCTGCATCAAAATATCCCTGTAGAACAATGTCTGAACCTCCAAAACATAATGCATGAGAAGTGGTACCTCTCAAATACCTGAGAATCCATTGTACTACTTTCCAATTCTCTTTACCTGGATTATTCATATACCTGCCCACAACTCCCACTACATGTGCAATATCTGGTCTTTTGCACACCATGGCATACATCAAGCTCCCAACCGTTGATGAATAGGGAATATTGGACATATAATCTATCTCTTCCTGTGTCTCTGGACACATATCCTTGCTTAGTTTGAAATGGCTGGCCAAAGGTGTACTGACTGGTTTTACATTCTGCATGCTAAACCTCTGCAACACCTTTTCTATGTAATCACCTTGAGACAATGTCAATTTGCGATTTTTCCTATCTCTTGTTATTTTCATACCAAGGATTTGCTTTGCAGCACCCAAATCCTTCATCGCAAATGGTTTAGATAGTTTTATTTTGAGCACATTTATATCTTACATGTTAGACCCTGAAACAAGCATGCCATCCACATACAATAACAAGATAATATATCTTCCATTATCTAGCCTCTTGAAATAAACACAGTGGTCAGAATGGCATCTATCATAGCCTTGTTATGTCATAAACTTATCAAATTTTAAATACCACTACCTTGGAGCTTGCTTCAGGCCATACAAGCTCGTCTTCAACCTGCAAACCAAATTCTCCTTCCCTTTGACCTCATACCCTTGTGGCTACTACATATAAATCTCTTCCTCCAAATCCCCATGGAGAAAGGATCTTTTTACATCTAACTGTTCAAGATGCAAATATTCTACCACCACTAAACTTAAAATAGTTCTAATTGAATTCATTTTAACAACATGAGAAAATATTTCATCAAAGTCTATACCTTTCTTTTGTGCAAACCCCTTTACAACAAGTCTAGCCTTAACCTAGTAGACTTTCTTACAATTGCAGGATTTTTAGGTACTTGCTGCTGCTCTTGATTTTCCGGTGCCTTTGGAAGTTCATTTTCTTTGATTTCATCAAGCACTGTGTACTCTGTGTTTTCCTTGTCTTCTTTCTTTCCCTACAACTTATCTTTGTACATGACCTTTTCATTGAATACTACATCTCTACTCCTAATGATTTTGCAATTTTTAAGATCCCATAAGCGATAACCAAAATCAAAAACCCCATATCCAATAAAGGTACATTTCTTGGATTTAGCCTCAAGATTTGTTCTATCATCTTTATCAATATGGAAAAATGCTTCACAACCAAAAGTTCTCAGAAATGAGTATTTCACCTGTTTACATGCCCATGCCTCCTCTAGAATGCCACCATCCAAAGCGCTTGAAGGCCCTCTATTTATTAAATAAATAGCAGTGTTTACAACATCAGCTGAAAACTGTAAGGGAAACCCTGCATGCAATCTCATACACCTTGCATGCTCTATGAGCATTCTATTCATCCTTTTTGACATACCATTTTCTTGTGGTGTTCCAGGGGCTGTCTTCTCTCTATGAATCCCATTGTGTAAACAATAAATGTCAAACTCCTTGCTACAGTACTCACCTCCATTATAAGATCTAAGACATTTCTACATTTTTTATGTCTCATTCTCAGCCAAATATTTCCACTTCTTAAAAGTATCAAGCACATCAGATTTTTGTCTAATGCAATAAACCCAAGTTTTTCTAGTTGCATCATCAATAAAAGTAATATAATAATGAGAGCTACCAAGAGATTGTACCTGAGCTGGTCCACATACATCTGTATGGACAAGCTCTAACTTTTCACTCTTCTTTTGTTTCCCAACCTTGAGAAATCTAACTCTCTTCTATTTTCCATAAACACAGTTCTCACAATATTTCAAACTTACCTGCTTCAGATTTGGAAGCAGTTTCCTTGAGTGGAGAATCTGCATCCCATTCTCACTCATGTGTCCAAGCCTATGATGCCACAAAGCCGCACCTGTTTCTGTGGAAGCTACAAAGATAGAATAATCAGTATTATGAGGACATAAATATAACATACCTATCCTATCTCCTTTTGCTATTACCAGTGATCCTTTAGTGATCTTCCACCACGTTTCTCCAAACGTAGACAAACAGCCGCTATCTCCCAACTGCCCTGTTGAGATCAGATTTCTTTTCATAGCAGCCATTCACTTCCATTATTTAACTTAATTCATACCTTACCCTTTCCAACAATTTTACATGGTTCATCATCCCCCAATAACCCATGCCCAAAATCACCTTGAACATAATCATGAAAGAATTTCCTATGGGGTGTAGCATGACATGAATCCCCTGAATCTACTACCCAGTAATCACTAGTATTATCTAATGCAAGAATCAAAGCATCTTGTAACACATCACCTGCTACATACGCTTCCTGAGTAGTCTCTTGCTGCCTCCCACCTTTCTTCTTTGGTGCTCGGCAGTCTTTCTTCAGATGTCCTTTCTTACCATAGTTCCAGCACTCTATTTTTCTAAATCTGGACTAGGATATTCCCTTTTTAAACTTGTTGCAATTTCCTGGGCTCCTTCCTCTCTCGTTTTGTCTCCCTCTACTCTCCATGGTCAATGCATTACCTAATGTCTGACCTGTGCTTTTTCTTCGCATTTCCTCGCTAAGAATAAAACCAACAACATCATAAAACTTAAGAGTGTTTGAACTAGGGACAGAGTTACTTACAGCCATGACCAAGCTATTCCAGCTTTCTGGAAATGACCACAAGATTAGAAGAGCCGTGACCTCATCATCAAAGTTCACTTTTACAGAACTTAACTAACTAGTAAGTGTATTAAACTCATTTAAATGGTCAGCAATAGATCCACCTTCCGACATCTTCATATTAAATAAACGCTTCATTAAAAATACCTTGTTAGAAGCCGAGGGTTTTTCATAGAGCTTATTCAATGCACTCATCACAGCCTCTGTTAATTTTTCTTTCAAAATATTGAAGGCCACCGATGAATCCAGGCACAACCATATTGTTCCTAGAGCCTTTCTGTTAAGAACCTCCCATTCTTCATCCTACATAGCCATCGGCTGTTTTGCTTTTCCACCCAATGGTAGGTACATATCCTTCTGGTAAAGATTGTCCTCCATTTGCATCTTCCATAACTGATAGTTTTGGCCGTTAAATTTCTCAACCCTAAACTTTCCTTCTTCCGCCATTTCTCCCACTCGAACCAAGAACCCTTCTTTCCTGTGAGTTTACCAACCAAATAGACCTTTTGGCTCTGATACCAATTGTTAGAAAATAGGATCGCAGAGCAATAATAGATATACAATTAAATCAATAAACAAGATGAAAAACACATTAAAACATTACGGATAGACACAGATATAACGTGGTCCACCCAAACGATGGGCTACATCCACAAAGAAATTGCCAGTCCTTTTATTACAGTTCAGAAAGATGAAGGGATACACCCTGCAGCAAAACCACTACACTTCCTCTTCATGCTCTCACAGTCTCTCTTCCAATACAATAGAATACCATACTCAGTCGTTTTGCAATGCTTTATTTTATATGGGAAATACAATGGGAAAATTCTAGGGTTAACCCAATACCATGGGTCCGCAATACTATTGGCCAACACACATCCCAAAAACAATTTCTCAGGGGATCCACCCCCAAACCCCTGTTTTCTTGGGGGCACTGCCCCTGAACCCCCGTATCTCGAGGACGCTTCCCCCAAACGCTCATGTCTCGGGGGCATTGCCCCCGAACCCCAAGGCAAGGGGAATGAGTGTAAAATACACTTGGGGTACAAACACAAGTGAATAATATCTCTGGATTTGGAAGATTAGGCTCCACAACCAACAGAAGATACACCAAATGGATGTCAAGACTACTTTCTTGAATGGTGTAGTGGAAGAGGAAGTGTATGTGGAGCATCCACTCGGTTTTGAGACACATGACACAGAGACTCATGTGTGTAATTTGAAGAAAACCCTATACGGTTTGAAACAGGCACCCAGGACACGGTACAACAGAATTGACAGCTTTTTATCCAATTTGGGATTTACCAAGAGTAAAGAAGATTCCAACCTTTACAAGAAGGTTTAATATGGTAACCCAGTGATACTCCTATTGTATGTAGATGATCTATATGTGACAGGTATGGATGGGTTGATTTCTAATACGAAGAGGAAGCTTGCTGCCGAGTTCGAAATGAAGGACTTGGGGATGACGCACTATTTTCTAGGAATGGAGGTGTGGTAGAATGCAGATGCAATTTCCCTGGGACAAGGGAAGTATATGGTAGAGATCCTAAAGAGATTCAGGATGATGGATTTCAAGGCCATGACCACACCTATGGCATCAAACCTGGAGCTATTGAGTGATGCTTTATCAGATTTAGTTGATGCTACAATGTATCGTTAGATTATTGGGTCCTTAATGTACCTGACGAATACAAGACCAAATATTTGCTTTGCTGTGAACACCTTGAGCCAGTTCCTGACAAATATGAGCAATGTTCACTTGATTGTTGCAAAGCATATTCTGTGCTACCTGAAGGGTACAGTTGATTATGGGATAAAGTATAAGACTGATCAGAAGATTAACTTGGAAGGTTATGTTGATTCAGATTGGGCAGGAAGTGCCATCGATAGAAAAAGCACCTCACAGTGTTGCTTCAATATGGGATTAGGAGTGATCTCTTGGTTTAGCAGGAAACAGTCTTGTGTGGCACTAAGTACAGCTGAAGCAGAGTATGTCACAGCCTGTTCAGCTAGTTGTGAGGTAGTATGGCTGAGGAAGCTACTATCTGATTTATTTGATCTCCAATTGGATGCTACTTGTATATATTGCGACAACCAGAGTTGTGTGAAGTTGTCAGAGAACCTGGTGTTCCATGACAAGTCAAATCATATCGAGATCAAATATCACTATATCAGGGATATGCTACAGAGAGGAGCAATGAAGCTCCATTATGTTGCGACGGACGAACAGATAGCTAATGTGTTGACTAAGCCATTGGCCAAAGTGAAGTTTGAGTACTTCAGGGAGAATCTTGGTGTTCTCCAGATCGAGGTTCCCTCTAAGGGGAAGTGATGAGTCCGTGAGCCATTCTGACATGGTGAGAGGATTGGTTCCTTCAATGGTCAGATGTAAGGGCTGGGCCATTCTGTCATGGTGAGAGGATTTGTTCCTTCCATATCAAATATGAGTGTTGATCCATTTTGATGTGACTATAATATTGGTTCCAACATGATCAAATGTAAGTGCTAAATGCCATTCTCTGGGAGAATGGAGGCACCTGGTCAGTTACTAGGAATTTGTTCAGTCTGGGAATGACACTTAGCCTAGGGTTGAGAGCCTTTATGACATGATGTGTGAATAAAATTTTCCTATCATGATGTGTGAATAAAGTTTCCTATCGTGGTCAGATATAAGTGCAGATCCTTTCTGACATGATGTGTGAATAAAATTTTCCTATCATGATGTGTGAATAAAGATTCCTATCATGATGTGTGAATAAAGTTTCCTATCATGGTTAGATATAAATACAAAGCATTTCTAACATGATGTGTGAACATTAGAGGAAATTTCACCTCAAAATGGGCCTCTTAAAAAAAAAAAAAAAAATAATAGTTAAAATAATAAAATAATATTTATTAATTTTGGAGGGAGAAAAGAAAAAACTATTTTTTTGTTTGTATTTTTGACATATCTCCCCATTTTTTTAACTCAAATTTCGATCGGGAGAGCTTGTTGGATGCGGAATTTAATTCCACATCCAACGAGCTCTCCCGATCGAAATTTGAGTAAAAAAACGGGGAGATGTGTCAAAAATACAACAACAAAAAATGTATCTTTTTTTATGATACCTATCCCCAAATTTATATTAAAAAAGTGTTTGAGACCTATACGGTATTTCAAATTTAAAGCAATTTCAATGGCTAACACATGATGACATGGAATTTTAGTTAAAGTTAAAAGGCCCATTTTGAGTTGAAATTTCCTCTAATGTAAACGTTTCCTATCATGATGTGTGAATAAATTTTCCTATCATGATGTGTGAATAAAGTTTCCTATCATGGTCAAATATAAGTGCAAAGCCTTTCTAACATGATGTGTGAATAAAGTTTCCTATCATGGTCAGATATAAGTGCAGAGCCTTTCTAACATGTTGTGTGAATAAAGTTTCCTATCATGGTCATATATAAGTGCTGAAGAAGATGATGACCTACTTGGAGGCTAGGCCTACAACCAGCATGAAAAAGGGCTGGTTCTGTAGAAATTCCTGTGACAAGAAGAATCAAGAGATAGTGCCTATGATGATGATCCAACAGAGATGTTCCAGATCTAGAGATGTTCCAGATCTAGTGATGATCCAAATGGAGTGATGATCCAGATCCTATGATGATGATCCATATCAAGTGATAATCCATATCCAGTGAAGATGACTTGAAGATGAATATGACGAGAACTCGATGATGATCCAGATGATACAGAGAAGAATACTTGTGCTGATAAATTGTGTAGAAAGAATACCTTCCTAGTTAACAGGGTGTGTTGTTGTAATTGTAACTTTAGAATGTATTCACTTGTAGATCTTATGTATTGTACCCTAATTTTTATTTCGGGAAGTGTTTGTAATGTAATTGAGTCATGTCATGCCCCGATGTTCTGATCGGGAGATTCTATAATGTAAACAAGTCATGTCAAGTCATTGTGGGTAACCCTCCTATTGATCAAGGGTTAAAGTCCCCACAGTTGTGGGTCCCTAGGGTTATTAAACTCTCCTAGAGAAGTCGGCCCTGGTGAGTTATTGTCAAGTCGAGAATTAGTATAAATAGAGAGTGATCCTCTCTATTTATCACACATTCACTCACACTTAGTTGTAGCACATAACTGAGAGAGAAGAAGTTGTTGGGACAAGAGAGAGAGAGACTACTACTATCGGGATATCATCTTACTGTTTTGGGGTTTTACTTTTGGTGTTGATTCTATCTCTGAGGAAGTTGCGGGCTTTTCTCCTTTATGGTTTCCCCGAGGAAAAAATTTGTGTTCATTGTCTCTTATGCTTGAGTATTGTTCTTGTTATTCTCTCAGTTAAAGATCCTAAGATAATGCTAGCTTAAATGATAAAAATATAACAAAGGTCTTGTAGATGATCCTTTCAACTTCAGTATTTTTCATCTATATACTTGGTCATGACGATTTGGTTGTTATAGGATCTTATGATATTAACATTCCCATTGAACATGTGGATGGAATGACATGTTAAACTTAATGGTTCCATTTCCTTTCGGTTTGAGGCTGGATTTATCTATGAAATATACTACACCATCTACATTGTCATTTAATTCTTCAAAAAAATATTTCCTAAACTTCATTATCAATCTGCAACCGTGTCAAAAATCCATGTATCTCTCTAAGTTGAAAATAAAGTGTTAAATAAAACTTCATTTATGCCAATATTATAGTGTGCAAAAACAAAATGAGTAAACTTAATAGGTTTACCAACGTCAATAGCTTTTTTTTGTGCCTCTCTCTACTTCTTCTTTGTGATCTTCTCCCATTGTATTTTTCATGTCTTTTCCTTGTGTCCATATCTTCCACAATGGACACAGTGAAGATCAGGTTTCTCAATGTCCCTCCTGTGTCTGAAAAATCTTCTTTTGCATCTTCTATGAGAATGCATCTTAACAAAATGTTCTCCAAAGAAAAAAATAATTGCAAGCATGGTATGCAAAATAGCTCTTCAAAAAATATTAGGTATAGATCCGAGTCTTTGCCTCCTATTACAACACAATTTTTATGACCATACAATTTATCAAATATGAGTTTTACACTAAGCACCATTTTCCAATGCCTTCTCTGTGAAATGAGCAATCGTAATTGTATATACAAAAAATTGATAATGAAATTTACTACAATATAATGATATGCAAATACAATAGTTTCAATAAATTATTCTTTATCAAGAAAACCATGAGAAAATCACTCAAACTTATGACTTGGATTACAACAAAATAAGAAGCCCAACATTCTCATGAAGTAAAAAATAGAGAATCAGGCAAGATGTAAAACTATTGTCTCCATGTATCTCCACATAGCTCCATGCAGATATTTCATATTTAAATATTCAACGATTAAAAAAAAAACATATATTTAAACAAAACCATGATCACGATCCCCATTGATAATTATAATAAGAGACACATAAAATATAGACACATAAAATATAAGAACCAACACAAATCAATCCCTAAACACCATGCGTATACCATATACTAGAGGATTCAACTTATAGCTCTAATATATGGCATTTGAATAGGATATTTGTAGAGTGCTTCTTCCATAAATGGGTTGTATTCTTCTTTCATATGCATAGATTTGGATCATGAGTCTAAACACAAAGTGTATCCTATGGTATGCATCTCATGCACTATATAAGAGTATGCATCCACCATATAGTTCATGCACAAGGGTATTTTGGAGACAGATCAACTCAACAGACTTTAGAGATGGTTCAAAAATATCCTCCATTCAATTCAAGGAATTCTTCCATGCACACAACTCCTACAAACACTAGGGTTATAGTTTAATTCATCACATGGAAGGTATGAATGAACATAGGTATGCAATGAAGTATTAACTCATAATTTGAGGTCTAGCTAGACTGAGAGTAGACATAGGTTAATGTAGAACATGTAGAGACATTATTGGATCATTGGATATGGGGGACCCATGCAACATGGGAAGAGAGAAACATTACTAGACAAACAGTCTAGAACTAAATAGACAAAGAATACCATAGTAATATGGGTAGGAACTAAGGACTACAGCAAGGAACATTAGGGTTACATGCCTAAACATAGGAAAGAGTGTATAGAATATTCCAGGGAAGGGAAAACAAGCCACAACTGTAAAAATCATGGACTTATCTAAACCTGCTTTGATAGCACTAGCAAAATCAAAGGAGTAACTTTACAATTCATTGAATTTTATTGAACATGAATGAATGTTTTATACACGAGGAAATGGCTCTTTAGTTTCATATTTCAATGATGTGTCTCTTAGTTTCCTATTACTATTCAAATTCTCGATTAAAACTAAATATTTTCCATATTTACCTTTAACCATAATCTCGTATGATTAGGCTTCCAACACTTTCAAGTATAATTCCACAAAATTTTGATTTTGATTTTGAACCCATCCCAAAGAAAAGAGAAGTGGATGGTCATTGATTTGAGTTTCTTTTTCATCCAAACATTTCAATTAGGTTAAACACAAAAACACATATTCTTTTATTCTCAAACTTCCAGTTATAGTATTTTCGGATTCATCAAGATGGACACTTTCAATTATCTTTGTGATCCATTTTGTAACTTTGTGTGAGGGTATAGGTTCCCCAGGTGGTGTTTATTCTTATTCTTTAATATTCAGTCTTCCAATTATCTCAATTACATCATCCAGTTGGCCATCATTTTATTTCAAAATGGTAGGAATGTCTTCATGAGGAGGTGATGGTGTTGCACAAGGAGATTCCAAAGATAGGAGTCCTCCCTTTCAATATGTGGAATCTCATTCTTAAATTCATGAAAGTTATTTAAATGGATAAATGTTTCAAGACAATCAAGATGCATATCGATAGACTTGTCATTTTTATTCATCTCAAGAAAAAGGATGTCTCTATAAAGAATAAAAAATTTCTTTACCTCATTGTAAAGGAGATATGCCTTCGTGGCATTTGATTACCGCAAGAAAATGCATTTTCAACTCCATGAACTGAGCTTGTTTCTTTGATCCTTTGATATCAAGGCATAGAAGGTGGAACCATAGACCCTAAGATGCCTCACCGAAGGGATTCTACCATGCCACATTTCATATGGAGTCTTGTTTGCAAGAGCATGATTGGGACTTATATTTCTCAAATAAACTTCGCATAGAATTGCATTAGCCCAAAACATCAATTTTACATTCTTAAAAAACATCTTGGAACAAACCATATTCAAATGAGTTATGTTCATTCTTTTTTACACACCATTTTGTTGAGGATCGCATGGTAGTGCGGTTTAATTCCTAATACCATGTTGTCTAATATAGGATTCAAAACTATTTGATGTATATTATCCTCCATGTTCAATATGAAGCGAATCAATATGGAATTGTGTTTCATTTTCAATACATACATGAAAGTTCTTAAACATTTCAAAGGTTTTTTATTTGTCTTTTAGCAAATACACCCAACACATCCGAGTGTAATCATTGATTAAAGTCATGATATATTTGTTACCATTAGTAGAAACAACAAGAATAGGGCCACACGAATAAGACTGAATCAACTCTAGTTTTCTACATTCTCTAAAATTGGAATCATTGAAAGGTTGCTTACTATGTTTGCCAAGAATAAAAGCATCACACTATGTCAAATTATTTGGCGTAGTGGACAAACTAGAAATACCAATCTTCTTCAACAAGTAAAGACTATCATAGATTATGTTCCCATATTTAGCATGCCACAAAATACTGGAGGATAATGTACCTTCTTCGTGCTAAGATAGGTAGCGAACATTCTAAGGTATTGTATATGATCATTTCAGATTCAGTATTTTTTCATCTCCATACTTTTTCATGACGATTTTCTTATTAGACGATCTCCTAATATTAAGATTCCCATCGAACATGTGGATGGAATTGCACTATAATCCTAATGCTGCCAATTCCTTTTGGTTTGAGGGTGGAATTATCTATGAAATATACTACACCATCTACATTGTCATTCAATTATTCAAAAAAATATTTCCTAAACTTCATGCAGTAAGTTGTAACTGTGTCAAGAATCCATTTATCTCTCTAAGTTTCAAATCAAGTGTTAAATAAAACTTCATTTATGCCAATATTATAGTGCCCAACAACAAAATAAGCAGACTTGAGAGCTTTACCGACATCAATTTCTTTGTTTTGTGCCTCTCTTTGCTTCTTCTTTGTGATATTATCCCATGGTATTTTTCATGTCTTTTCCTTGTTTCCATCTTTTCCACAATGGAAACAATGAAGACCATTTTCTCAGTGTACCCCTACCTATGATAAACCGTCTTTTGAATATTCTACGATAATGCATCTTGAATAAATGTTCTCCAAAGAAAATAAGCATCGCAAGAATGGTATGCAAAATAGTTCTTCAAACAATATTAGGTATATATCTGAGTCTTTTCCACCTATTAAAATACAATTTTTATAATCATACAATTTATGCAATATGAGGTTTACACTAATCACCATATGCCACTATATTCTTTGTGAAATTAGCAATAGTAATTGTATATACAAAACATTCATAATGAAATTTCCTGCAATATAATGATATGAAAATTCCAGAGTTTCAATAAGGAGCCCAACATTATCATTAAGGAACAAGATATAATCAAACAATAATTGCATCTATTGTCTCCATGTATCTCCACATAGCTCCATCCAGATATTTCATATTTAAATATTCAACGTTAAAAATATATATATATATTTTCACCAAACCATGATCATGATCCCCATAGATAATTATAATAAGCATAATCAGATAAAATAGAGCCACATAAAATATAAGAAGCAACACAAATCAAGCCCTAAACACCATGCTTATACCATATACTAAAGGATGCTACTTATACCTCCAAAAGATGTCATTCTAATAGGTAATGGAATAGTGCTTATTCCATAAATGGGTTGTATTATTCTTTCATATGCATAGAATTGGATCATGATACTAGAAAAAAAGTGTATTGTCCTGTGGTATGCATCCCATGCAGTGTATAAGAGTATGCATCCATGATAAAATTCATGCAAAAGGGGATTTTGGAGATGGCTCAGCTTAGTAGACTTTGGAGAGGGTTCAAAAATATCCTCCATTCAAGTCAAGTAATTCTTCCATGCGCACAACTCCTACAAACATTAGGGTTATAGGTCAAGTCATCACATGGAAGGTATGAATGAACAGAGGTATGCAATGAAGTATGAACTCATAATTTGAGGTGAAGATAGACTGAGAGTAGAAATAGATTGATGGATAACATCTAGATAGATGATTGGATCATTGGATACGGGGGACGCACGCAATATGGCGAGAGAGAAACGTTCCTAGACAAACATACTAGAAATAAACAGACAAATAATACCATAGTAATATGGGTAGTAACTAATTATTGTAACAAGTATAATTAGGGTTACATGTATGAGAATAGGAAATAGCGTAGAGAATGTTCTATGGAAGGGAAAATAAGCCACAACTGAAAAAATCATGGAGTTATACAATCCTACATTGATAGCACTGGAAAAAACAAAGGAGTAACTTTAGAATTCATTGATTTTTATTGAACAACAATGAATGTTTTATACATGAGGAAATGGATATTTAGTTTCATATTCCAAGGATTTATCTCTTAGTATGCTATGACTCTTCAAATTCCCTATGAAAACTAAATATTTTCCATATTTACATTTCACCATAATCTCGTAGGATTAGGTTTCCAACATTTTCAAGTATAACGAAAAAAAAAATTGAGTTGGAGTTTGAATACATCCTAAATAAAAGAGCATTGGTTGGTCATTATCTCTCTCTCTCTCTCTCTCTCTCTCTCTCTCTCACACACACACACACACATATTTTTGTCTTCTCAAACTTCTAGTTCTTGTCTTTCCAGCTTCATTAGGATGGACACTTTCAATTGTCTTTGTGACCCATTTTGGAACTTTGCTTGAGGGTACAGGTTTCCCAGGTGGTGGTGCTTCTTATTCTTCAATATTGAGTCTTCCAGCTATCTCAATTGCATCATCCAGTTGATCCACTTGTTCTTGTGAAATGGAAGGAACTTCTTCCTGAGGGGGGTGATGGTGTTGCATAAGGAGATTCCAAATATTGATCCAAGATAGGGGTCCTCCCATTCAAGATGTGGAATCTCATTGTTAAATTCATGAAAGTTGTTTACATGGATAAATGTTTCGATATGATCAAGATTCCTCCCAATATACTAGTCATTTTTATTCATCTCAAGAAAAAGGATGTCTCTATAAAGAATAAAGTTTTTGTTTACCTCATCATAAAGGTGACATGCCTTGGTGGCATTTGAGTATTCCCAAAAAATTCATTTTTGACTCTATGAACTGAGTTTGTTTCTTTGATACGTTGGTATATAGGAGGTGTAACCATAGACCCTAAGATGCCTCACTGAAGGAATGAAACCATGCCACATTTTGTATGGAGTCTTGTTTGTAATAGCATGAGTGGTACTTTCATTTTGTAAATAAACTTTACATAGAATTGCATCAACACACAACATCAATTTTACATTCCTAAAAACCATCATGGAACGAACCATATTCAAATGAGTTATGTTCGTTCTTTCTTCCACACCATTTTGTTGAGGATCGTATGGAAGTATGGTTTGATTCCCAATCCTGTGTTGTCTAATATATAATTCATAATTATTTGGTGTATATTCTCCTCCATTGTCAATATGAAGGGAATCAATATAGAATTGTGTTTCATTTTCAATACATACATGAAAGTTCTTAAAAATTTCAAAGTTTTGTGATTTTTTTAATAGCAAATACACCCAACACATCCTCTTGTAATCATCGATAAAATTTCATGATATATTTGTTACCATTGGTAGAAACAAAAATAATAGGGCCACAAAACTAAGAGTGAATCAACTCTAGTTTTCTACATTCTCTAAAATTGGAATCATGGAAAGGTTGCTTACTATGTTTGCTAAGAATAAAAGCATCACACTATGTCAAATCATTTAGAGTGTTCATGAACAAACTAGAAACACCATTCTTCTTCAACAAGCAGAGACTGTCATAGTTTATGTTCCCATATTTATCATGCCACAAAAGACTGGAAGACAATTTACCTTATTCGTGCTAAGATAGGTAGCGAACATTCTAAGGTCTTGTAGATGATCCTTCCAGCTTCAATATTTTTTCATATCCATACTTGGTATGACGATTTTGTTTTTATAGGATCTCTTAATATTAACATTCCCATCGAACAGGTGGATGGAAAGGCACTTTAATCCTAATGGTGTCAATTCCTTTCATATTGAGGTTGGATTTATCTATGAAAGATACTACACCAACTGCATTGTCATTGAATTATTCAAAAAAATATTTCCTAAACTTCATGTAGAAAGTTGAAAATGTGACAAGGAGCCATGTATCTCTCTAATTTGCAAAACAAGTATTAAATAAAACTTCATTTATTCCAATATTATAGTGTACAACGAAAAAATGAGCATATTTAAGAGGTTTACCAACATCAATAACTTTGTTTTGTTCATCTCTCTGCTTCTTCATTGTGATCTTCTCCCATGGTATTTTTCATGTCTTTTCCTTGTATCCATCTCTGCTACAATGGACAAAGTGAACACCGGGTTTCTCAATGCCCCCATGCCTCTAAAAAAACTTCTTTTGCATATGGACGAAATGTTCTCCAATGAAAATAAGTATTGCAAAACTGGTATGCAAAATAGTTCTTAAAAAAATATTAGGTAATGATATGAGTCTTTTCCACCTATTATAATACAATTTTTATGACCATACAATTTATGCAATATGAGGTTTACACTATGCACCATATGCCGATGACTTCTCTATGAAATGAGCAATATTAATTGTAGATACAAAACATTGATAATGAACTTTTCTACAGCATAATGATATGAAAATGCAATAGTTTCAATAAATTATTCTTTTATGAGGGAAACCATGAAAAAACCACTCAACCTTCTAACTTTGGTTACAACCAAATAAGGATCCCAACATTCTCATGAAGGAACAAGAGAGAATCAAACAAGAAGTGCATATATTGTCTCCATGTATATCCACATAGCTCCATGCAGATATTTCACATTTAAAGATTCAACGATAAAAAAAAAAACATATATTACCATGATCACGATCCTCGTCGATAATTATAATAAGCAGAATCAAATAAAATAGATCCACATAAAATATAAGAACCAACACAAATCAAGCACTAAACACCATGATTATACCATACACTAAAGGCTTCCACTTATTGCTCCAATTCATGTCATTCGAATAGGAAATGGGTAGAGTGCTTCTTCCATAAATGGGTTGTATTATTCTTTCATCTGCATATATTTGGATCATGAGTCTAAAAACAAAGTGTATCACGTGGTATGCATCCCATGTAGTGTATACGAGTATGCATCCATTATACAGTTCGTGCACAAGGGGAGTTTGGAGATGGCTTGAGTCAACAACCTTTAGAGAGGGTTCAAAAATATCATCCATTCAAGTAAGGAATTCTTCTATGCACACAATTCCTACAAACACTGGGGTTATAGGTCAACTCATCACATGGAAAGTATGAATGAACATAGGTATCGAATGAAGTATGAACTCATAATTTTAGGTTAATCTAGACTAAGAATAAATGTAGGTTGATGGAGAACATGTGGAGAAATGATTGGATCATTATATATGGGGGACCCACACAACATGGGTAGAGAGAAATGTTCCTATAAAAACGGACTAGAACTAAAAAACAAATAATACCAGAGTAATATGGGTAGTAACTAAAGACTATAGAAAGGAACATTAGGGTTGCATGTATGATCATAGGAAAGAGCGTAGAGAATATGGCAGGGAATGGAAAACAAGCCACAACTGCAAAAATCATGGAATTATCAAAACCTGCTTTGATAGAACTGGAAAAATCAGAGTAACTTTAGAATTCATTGAATTTTATTGAACATGAATGAATGTTTAATACATGAGTAAATGACTATTTATTTTCATATTCCAAGGATGTGTCTCTTAGTCTCGTATGACTCTTCAAATTCCCTATGAAAACTAAATATTTTCCATATTTACACTTTACCATAATCTCGTAGGATTAGGTTTCCAACATTTTCAAGTATAAAGACATAGAAAAAATTGAGTTGGAGTTTGAAACCATCCTAAAGAAAAGAGAAGTGGATGGTCATTGATTTGATTTTTTTTGTTATCCAAACATTGCATTTACATTAAACACACACACACACATGACGATGTCTTAGCCTTGAACATATATATAGATCTACTTTAGTTGGATATCATTGTGCAAAGGAGTATTACTAGAGATAAATTTATCAATAAATAAGTAATTATAATGTCTTCATTATTATTAACATTGTAAATCAGTTTCTTATGTGAATGTTGCAATAGGTGTTGCAAAATAGTTTACACTCAGAATTGCATTGAGAATAGAGGCCTTGTAGTTATTCAAAAGATAAAAATATCTCTTCATAAGGCTAAGAATACATATCAAAATTTAATTATGTAGAATAATTGTATTGGTGAAGTGAATGTGCTATAACTCCCTTGTTTTTGGATCATAATATAATAGAGCAGTTGACTCTCATTGACCATGGAATGATTGTTATAACTATAAAAAGAAAAAAAACACAGTATGGGTAAAGGAAAAAGATAACCTTCACTTCAAGGAAATGTTCTGGATATATGACCGAAAGATGGAATAGATGGATAGATGGAATATAAAATTGATACCTATACCAAATTGTTTCCATTATTAAAGAAGCACTTTGTTGAACATCAGTACTCTCTCATCAGTTTCATGGAATATGGGTACAAGAGAAGAGTTTAGCCAATGAAATTAGGAGAGAATATCATTCAAATGGATGATTAGTAAGAGTACAAATCACTTAGATGATGAATCAACTACAAAAAAAAGTTGACAGAGGAGGAGGAGGAGGAATTTGCAAAGCTTCAATAATTTTTCCAAGAACACAAGTAAAGGAACCTTCCATTACTACAATGGAATCCAACAATATGAATGAGACAAACATGGTAATTTCACTGTATTTGGACCTTGTCCAAGGACATTTTGGTGGTTTTGAAAATATTACAAGAGGCATTGTTTGAAATTTTTTAAGAAAGAGGGGATATAAATAATAAGGGATAGGAAAGAGAGGACAAGGCCCAAGCAAGAGAAGACAAGAAATCCTAATCCCCATTGTATCTAAACAAAGTTTCAAGCATAAAGACCTATGCTTCAATGGTAGAGAGGAAAAGAGCATGAGCACCAAGATCACATTTGTGAAGGAAAAATACATGATATAATCAGATTTCTCATGTAAAGAAAGAGTAGAACTGAAGGAAGGTAGAAAAACACTAGTACCACTCCATCCTTCTTAAGGTATATTCCATAATCAAGGGTTTCTATATGACATATAACTTGATTTTGTAGGATATTATAGAATACCCATAATTTCATTATATATTAAGTAATTCCTCCAAAATTTATTTTTTTGAATCCCCTCCCAATACACCTATTCAATTAAAAAAACCATAGTTTCATTATATATCTAGATATACACTTTTTCCATGACATTTTAATACCCCTTTATTTTTATCTTTAGTATGGTGGTAGGACACAACTCTTACAACCTCTTGAAACCTTGTAGGTTGAACTATGAAATATTGGAAAGAGAAGATATTTCGAGATGGAGAATAATACCTAAACAAAGGTTGAGTTCATAAGTATTTGTTTAAATTGACTTCACATCACCTTCCCTCTTAAAATCATACATATTCAAATAACACTATGATTGCAAACACAACCAGATTCACACCACCTACAAATATAGATCAAACTTATTTGAATACTAATTTGAACTTGCACATAGTCTTATTCATGCCTATTCGAACCAAGGAAAATTTTTGGGGTGAAAAGTATCACATGATCTATTTTCGACCATTTTTTCCAAAAAAATGATTTTCAAAATTTCCTTTTCTTTAAATATGATCCACCCAAATTATATAGGAAATTTGTTTTTACTCTAAAAATTTCCAAAATTATCCAAGAACTATATAAAGTCCTTATAAATTTGAATATGTTTTTAAAAAAAGTCCAATTATTTTATGGTTGCAAATTTAAGAATTAGTAAGATTCACTAAGGCTTCTACACTTTGAGAAAATAATGGATCCTTAAAATTTTCTGTGATTTGAACCCCGCAATACTTTATTCAATCCACTAGATGCATAATAATAATCCCTCAATAATATTCAAATGTTTTTAATATATTAAAATTGCTCTTTACCCCTATATAGTAGTTAATATATTGCTTCCATTTTTTAGAGTAGAAATTCTCCAATATTAACTCACGTGTTCTATTATTACCTACATTACTAATATCTCACTTTTCCAAAAGGGAAGCAAAGAAGAATGTGAAAATACGCATCCTTCATAAGCACTTAGAAGAAGGAATAAGGAGATAAGTTGAAGCAAGAATAATAAGGACAATAGGTATGCATCAAGTAGGACCTGTCCATCATTTTTCAATGCTACAAAAAGACCATAGTGTTATGTGTTGTTGGTACTTAGAGGTTTGGTCATTATGTGGGAAGAAACTTCATAATGTGACATCTTGCTGGGATAATCAAGCCACATGCAATTAGTCATATTTTTTTCAGAGTAGGAATGACAAGAAGACTTCCCCAAACCAATATTCCAACCATTCCATATAGAAACACTCATAATTTTTTACATCGCTACAAGTTTAGTGGAAATTGGAATAAAAGTGTCGATGACTCCATCCAAAGATTCACCTTAGGAATTACACAAACTAGGAAAGAGTGTGGAAAATGAATCCTAAAGGAGATAAAGAAGTCATTGCATCTCCAACCCAAGGAGTAGAATTTGTGCAAGGAATTATAATATCATAAGAGGTCCATATCACCATTAAATAGGACAATGAGTCGATGTCGACAACAAAGGAAACTATACTTCAATTTTTACATGCAATATTGTAGAATAAGACTCCCTTTTTGGAGATGTATCAGAGATGGGTATAGGGACGTCAATACCATTTCATCACCCTTTTATTTTTTAAATATTGAGGCATTCCCTTCCCCCAAGTCTATGGCCTCTTGATTTTGTTACCTACATTGATGCAAGAATATGATTCATTAAATACTTTGGTTGGAAGAAAGTGTTATCATTGCACACCAAGGATGCCATTCAAGTGACATTGTTATAGAGATAAAGTGATGATAATAATATGCACCAAAAGAGAATTGTTTCATGTTGGAAGCAATTGATCCTAGTGGAAGAGGGGAACACACCTCCTTCTTCTAAATTGGTTGTGCGATGCCACTTATTGTTGGGATCACATAGTTGAATGTGTGATGCACACATTAAATAGTGAATAACAAAAGAGAATAATTTTACTTGGATTCCATTGGTTCCCAACATGGGACATATTTGAGTTTTATAATGAAAGAGACTTGCACATTAGACATGGGAGTGAATTTTGTTTGAAGAGTTAAAATCTAAAGATACCTCAGGGTTGAGAGATGATGAGTATACTTATGAACTATGGCAATAATTAATATAGGAATATGAACCATAGCCACCAAAATAATCAACATTAGTAGCTAGTGACACAAGACAAAGTCAAAGTTGTAGTTGGTAGTCATAGTAATAGTCTTCTTACATAGAAGAAAACATAAGGAACTTTGATCTAGATTGGTTTTGTCTAAGAGTTTGTAGAACAAATTAATTCTTAATAGGGACATGTTATCCAAAATGAATTTGAACACAAGAAAATTATTCTAATATTCAATACCTACAAGTGCAATTCAACAACTAATGATGGTTATCTATGAAAACATAAAATAAAATGCAAGCACTAAAAGAAAATTGAGGAAAAAAAATTAATTGAATGAGAAAATGAAAATAGGAGAGAAAATGAGAGAGGAGTGGGAAATGCAATATTAGTCTTGTGGAATTCCCATCACCCCCAAAATCTCATATATTGTTGTCCCTAGAAAACATTAGGCATAATTTGTTAGGATTATATAATCCTCCTTTGTCCATATATAGTCTAATTGATCATCTTTCCTAACTTGGGAGTCATTTCCTAGAGTTTGGTGCCACCATGATATTGGTACCACTGGTGCCACTGGTTCCATTGGTGCCATCAGTGCCAATCCCTACATTCTAGGAGCCACTATGAGTGCAACCAACATCCTCCATCAATTGGTTGCGGTAGGTAGACAGTTATGCTGAGTCAACCTCTAGTTACAATCAATTAGATCAATCTCAGTTAGTCTAGCACCAATTTTGCATGGATTCATGGGAGTGGCACATTTTTCCACCTACCTCATTAGTTTAATTGGTTTAACTGAGTGTGGACCAATTTATACATCTAGAGTTATACTAGTGAGCTCCAACAGTGATTTAGACGCACTGAGTTAGCTAGACAATCAGGGTTAGTTGGTAGATTCAAATCTTATCCACATGATTTGAATTCTTATTATTGTAACATCATTGTATTACTGCTGGAATAATGAATATTGATGTTGTAATTAACTGATCAATTCTTATCAGATTTGTCTCAAATTTGTATTGTTCAATGTACATTGTTCTTGATATTCCATTGCAAATTATACTTCACTATTTCTCTGATTTTCCTATATATCAATGGTTAAATCATTTAATATGCTATAAGATCCTTGTTTGTTCTAGAAACAAGTCTTGTACGATCTCCATTGTACACCAGAAGTAGCTGAGTTTCCACATAAATCCTGGAATGATAGCCTTGCACCCTCTCGATTATGTTCAGAGAAAACTATCTAGGTGTGATGGACTCTGAGAAAGTGTACATGTCGAGGTGGAAAGTCTTGAACTAACATATGATTGTGAATTGTTTTTTTTCAATGATATTTTGCCGGTACAACTTCAATATGGATTTGATATTATCAATTCCTCTTCTTATTCAATTCACAAGATATTCAAAATGGATATTGAAGATGATTTCATCTCTAAAGAGATAAGGTATGTATGAGGTATCTACTGAAATTGGTAAATAATCTTATGAAGATAAGAATGACTAGATAAATTAAGGTGATAAATATTTTGGAATGATATGTTTGGCCTTTTCTCCAAGCTTTTGCTACCTTATTGACTTTGTTGAATACCCAAAGGATCTCTGTACATAATTGAATAGAACCTTTGGCAAGAAAAATGAGGATCATTATATAAATTTGAAGAACTCACCCAACACCAAAAGAGTTCTTTATTCAAAATTATTGTCCTCTATTCTCTTTGATGAAGTTTTCCAAGATGAAGAAGAAGTAGAATCATCAACAAAGACAATTCGAATTGAAGAAAGTCTCCTTGGAGTGACTCATTCTCTTGCTACTCCAGAAGTTTATGAGATATATGATATCTCATCCTCTCGTATAGCTGATCCAGAAGAAGAAATATGAATATTTTCTATTGAATAAAAACTCTCCTTCCATTCTACTCAAGAATTCTCCAGTTATTCTTCTATTTTAAATTATGTGCAAATTTTTCCAGTGATTGCTTCGGAAAATGAAGAGGATTTTGATTTCTCTCTCTCTAATGTTGCTGCTAGTGTGCAGAAAAGTAATACTTTGGATGTTTTGGAGGAAATATAAGATTTTAGGAGTGATCCATTCACTCTCATTTATCTAGAGCTTCCATCCAATTCCTACATGATTGCTTGCACCAATACTCAGAGTTTTGTTGAAGAAGGAGAAAATTATGCATCTACCACCTCAGTGGAGCACTTGGAACCTTTGTTCGACACTCTTGGATTTGATATGAGCTTATTTGGATCTGATATGACCTTATTTGGTTCAAATTTTATGTTTCAAGAGCCTTCATTCATGCTTGTAGTTGTTCTCATCAATTTTGGTGTGAAAAATCAAGTACCTCAAGTCTCTTTCAAAATTGTTGTTGAGGATTCTATGTTAGTTTTCTCTCATGAGTTTGCTGATATTAGATTTTGTGAATCATTGGATATTTTAGAATATATATTAGATTATATTTTGTGAATAATTTTCTCTCCATGGTCCCGTTACTTCTCTACCGTTCTACTTTATCACATGCTCATATTCTCACATTACTAGTAAAGATGGAGACATCGTGCATTCACCTGGACACTTGCTCTTGACACTTGTAGCTGATTTTACCTCACATGGTTCGATGTTCAAGGTTGAAACATATCAGTTTCTTGGGTTTATCTAACATGGTTCAAATTCTCAAGGACTTTATCTCTCTCATCAGTTGATCTCAGTTTTTCTACAAGGGTCTAGTTTTCATCTTGCAGTTGTCTATGTTCCTGATTCAAATCAGCATATTCCTCTTATTGCAAAGAGGAAAAATCCTCAAAACATAATAATTTAGTTTGTAGAGGTTCACATGCATAGTCCTAGGATGTTGATGCACAGAAGAACCAAGATTCTCCATTACTTCTCCACAGAGTTGCAGATTGCAGCAAAATTTCTTGATTCTCCACAGGGTCCAGTTTTCATCTTGTAGTTGTCTATGTTCCTAATTCAGATCAGCATATTCCTCTTATTCCAAAGAGGAAAAATCCTCCAAACATAATAATTTAGTTTGTAGAGGTTCACATGCATAGTCCTAGGATGCTGATGCATAGAAGAACCAAGATTCTGCATTACTTATCCACAGAGTTGCAGATTACAACAAAATTTCCTGATTCATGCTTATTTTGAGGGGGGGGTCCCATGAGGTTTTCCCCATTTTCCTTAGTTTATTTAGTAGTTTTAATTTTTCACTAGATTGTATGGGTGACTTTTGGCCTAGTTTTCAGGGCCAAAATTTTTCCAAGTTAGGATTAAGGGGGAGTGTTAGGGTTATAAAATCATCCCTTGTCCATATATAGTCTAATTAATCATCTTTCCTAATTGGATTCATTTTCTTGAGTTTGGTTCCACCATGATATTGGTGCCATTGGTGCTACTGGTGCCATATGGTGCCACCGGTGCCAATCCATACATTCTAGGAGCCACTCTGAGTGCCACCAACAACCTCCATTAGTTGGTTGTGATGGGTAGGAAGTTATTCAGATTCAACCTCCAATTACAATCAGTTAGATCACTCTCAGTTAGTCTAGCACCAGGATTGCATGGATTCATGGGGAGTGAAACATTTTTTCACCTACCTCATCAGTTTAACTGGTTTAACTGATTGTAGACTGATTTAGACATTTAGAGTTAGAATAGTGAGCACTGACGGTGATTTAGACACACTGATTTATCCAATTAGTCAGGTTTAGTTGGTAGATTCGAATCTTATCCACATGATTTGAATTCTTCTTATTGTAACGCCATTGTATTACTGTTGGAATAATGAAGATTAATGTTGTAATTAACTGATCAATTCTTATTATATTTGTCTCAAATTTTTCTTGTTCAGTGTACATTGTTATTGATATTCCACTACACAATTCTACTTCACTATTTATCTCATTTTCCGGTAAATCAATGGTTCAATAATTTAACAAAATTCATCCAAAATTCTGTTAGGAAGATAAATATTTCAATTGCAAGGCAGGAAGCAGGATTGCGATGGAAGAAGAGTTGTGATGGAATAAGAGGTAGCAACAAAAGAGGAGCCGTGAAAGAAGGAAGCGCGACAAAAAAGAGTAGAGCAGTTGAAAAGGAGATTTTGGTTGATAGCAAGTAAGGAGTTAATTAGCATAAGTATGTTTTTGGTAATAAATCATAATTGTATTTTTGGGCCAATAGTTCCTGCTGTAAGTTGTAATTGAATGTACGAAAATAGAAATGGCATCCTGTTGGCTAACAGAAAAGAGTTAGTTGATTAAGACATGTAGAATATTATAAAAGGGAGAACCCAAGCTGTGCGTGGGGTTGATCAGTTGGTCAGTTGGTTGAGAAGTCAATGGGTTGAGTGGTTAGATAGGTAGTTAGTTGATTGATTGAATTGATGTGTAGGTTGATAAGGGAAGAAGAGAGTTGCTTAGTTAGAGGATCGATCCAGGCTGTGTGTGGATCGACAATGGATTGAAGAAGAGAAGAAATACATAGCCCCAAAACTAGAGAGCATGAGAGGAGAGGAGTCTATATAAATTGTAAAGAGTATCTAGAGAAGAGTTTGTAAGTTGAGTGCGCAGAAAAAAGGTTCTAACATATTTCTATTTCCAGATGAAGAGCGCCATTGTGGTTTTTCCCGAATGGGTTTCCACGTTAACTGTTGTCTCCATTTTTATTTGATTATTATGTTTATGGTGAGTGTGTGCATGTTGTGAATAAGTAGATATGAATATGTTGCACCACACCTTCTTATAAATAGTCCCATGTACATATGTGTTGCACCGCTAATAGAATAAATCTGTGATAAGGATTTTATGTTAAATACTTTGATCCTTGTCGATGAATGAGTAGACTATTACCTTGAATGAATTGAAAAAGAACAAGAAGTATATTCCCTGGACTCATTTGAGTGATTAGAGAATAGAAATCCCCACATAACTGAAGAAACCTAGTTCTGGCAGTTCCCCATAGAGATATCTCAGGTGAGACTACATCTATGTCATAGGTGCTACTGACTGAGCCTTTCTCTGTTGGGCTGATATCTAGGTCTTTGTTGATGACCAAGGATCTGAACCTGGGTGGATCGAGAGGAGAAAGACAAAAAATGGTTACATTGTTGGGACCCTGAATCATTTTGGTGGGGATATGTTGTGGAACCTAATGAAGCCAGAGATTCAATATTGGGTGGATTTTAAGGCACTAGATTTTTTACGGGAAGAAAGTGAATAATCTCAGTTGAACCCGACAGAGTGGTTGGAGCGATATATCTAGACATATATTCATGAGATTTTCTTTTATGAATTTCCTATGTTGTTGCATAAGTGGCTGTTGAGGCTAGCAACCCAACAGAGATATTTTCAAGGTGGAGAACTGATAGAGTGGAGCCCTCAGCTGAAAAGTATTAACAACCTTATATATAGGATGGTTCATTGTTGGGTTAATGGTATTTTGGAAGGATACATCATTGAAATTGTTGTTGACAAAATAAAATCATACAGTGAGGCACAAACAAAAAATTTCCAAGCACCTAGAGGTCATTATTTGAAGTCTTTGAAGATTTGGATCAAGATGATTGTATATGAGAAAGGGAAATTAAGAATGGAGTCCGACGAATAAAGACTTGTGCACCTAGACCTAGGATATGTCACAAGAGAAGTTTGAGAAAAATGGAGCAGAGTAAGCTGAGATGTTTCCTAGTGATAGTGAGGTTAAACTTGAAGGTAGACGTCTAAGAAGTGGAAGAAGATTTCAGTCGAAAAAGAGGAGAAGTACTACAACCAAAAGAGGAAGTTTCAATATGACCATAGGATAGGACTACGAATTTGCATTGCACTTTAACGAAGGTTCTTATGACAAAGAAGAGGAATATCATCCTATATCTGAAAAAGAGGAAGAAGGAGAAGCTCCATATCTAGAGTATGAGTATGCCATACCTACTACCCCGTGTACATATTTGAAGGTAAGATCTAGAAACTCATCTCTCAGTGGTTTTGTTAATCAAATAAATAGTATTCATGGGAATAGAAAACAAGGGATTCCCACTAGCCAAGTAATGTCAAGAACAAATATAACGGTTGTGAAAGACATTAAGTTGCCAATATTTAATGGAAATGGGTTAGAAGACCCCAAGCAACATTGGTTTCTATGCAAATTCGTATGTACTGTATGACAGGTCCAAGATGAATCAATCAAGGAGGATAAAATGATCACCACCCTTAAGGGTCACGCATTGGATTGGTACATGCAATTTTCTGCGGTTCTAATAGGAACCCCATAGAAAACATTAGATCAAACCTGAGCAGGACCAATAGATGAATTTAGAAAGCCCAAATCTCAATGGCAGTGTATTCCAAAGATAAAAGAAATTAAGCAGTTACCTACAGAGTCTGTTTGGGACTTCGACCAAAGATTCAAGATGATGATGGCCAAAGTAAGCTTTCAAATGTCACATGTTCAACAGAAAGAATGGTTTATTTTGTTTTTTTTGCCACACATATGGATTCACTTGATGCATCAAAATATTGTGTCGCAGACTGAAGCTCTGGAGTTAGCCATGAAGTCGGAATTCTCACCTATCGGAGAGACTGGTGCGGGAATGATGCAAATCCAGTCGCAACTAGCCAACCTTACAGTAAAACTTCAATATATTAAGAAGGGAAAGGAATTCCAAGAATAGATATGGTGTACTATATGTAGAACCAAAGGACACCATAAATACAACTACCCGACATTTATGAATTATATCACATTGGGAGCACCAGCCCGATAAATACACAAGGCATTACTTGGTGTAGAATATGTCAAACTAGAGACCATTGGTTGGAAGAATGTTTATACTTACTAAAGATTGTAAGTTCACTGACCAACTTATACTATTAATTTTGTAGATCAGTAAGCCATGAGGAGAATACTGTAGAGCATATCAGCTACTGTAAGAGAAAATGATTGATACCTATTTAATGAAGAACAATGAACAAATGCAGGCTAAGTGAGATTAGGCTCAATATCCAAAATCTTAGTTCCCTCAAAACCAGTTGATTACGAGATGGAAAACCAAGAATGTGGGAATCATAATTTTACTATACTTTATATGCATCCCAGAAGTTAGATTAGGACTAGACCCACTTCACACATTGAAGAGGAAACAATCTAGTAGCCGCAAGAAAGAAACAACACCACCACTAGAACCTAAAGAAGAAGGCTCTGTGACCATGTTTCTAGACTATGTCCCACCCATACCAGCTGATGCACCTAGCGTCATACTTAGAAAGAATGTGAAGCACCCTCTAGTAGCACCGACCGTAACGAAAGGAGTTCGGGTAACAACAAGCATACTCCCAAATTTGAAGAAGATAATATTTGTCGACAACAACCTACGAAAATTTCCAGATTCGGCAATGGACAAATGCATGGTTTCTATATGTGAGACTGAGGATGGCCCTACCCACTTGGTTCTAGTGGAATGGGAAAGGGGATTGAATAAGAATGGCTTGTTGTCATTGATGCACATGTCGCATTTTGGCCACACCATAGAGGTAAATGCATGTGTTAAACAATTGTTGGTGTTATTACATGGCAGTTGTCTATGGATCAATCAAAATATTTATGTGGATGTCGAGCTTATAGCAACAATTATGGGACTCCCATTTCAGGTGTCAACCTAGAACCATTTTTTGAGAAAGAACAGGACACAACATTGACAAATAAGATGAAATAGAAATATGAGCTGACAAGTGACACACAAGGTTTTTCTATCACTTTTATCAAAGATATTGTTGTTCAATTCACAGTGAAATTTCTATCCAGTAAGTTGTTGCACAAGATGAGACCAAACTAGTGCACTGCAGGGACGATTGCGGAAACAAAACTATGTGTAGAAAGAGTAAAACTCAAATGGTCACACTACCTGCTAAATGAACTGTTAGTAGATGCTGAAGCGGTACATGAAAAAGGTATCCCATTCCATTACTCTTCGATACTAATTTTTATTTCTTTTGTCATGTGGGAAGAACCAGCAAACTACCAAGGGGTATATGTTCCCATTTTATGTCGAGGAGATCGATACCAAGATCTCTAGTTCGACAAAGAATTTTTGAAAATGAAAGAAGAAAATAATATAGAGTTCTTTTAACAAGGAGAGGTCTTGTGACACTATGTAAGGAAGGAGGCCAAATTTACTGAGGTGACCATTAAGCGGTTTAGAAACATTGTTAGATTTTCGGTCGAGTCTCGTCATATCTTCATGCATCCTCAACAAGACCCATAGTTCCAATGGATTGTAACATAGTATCAGCTTTCAACTACAGAAATTGATGCCATTATTTAATATTAGTCGAAGGAATGGAGAGTTCTAGTCGAATATGATCATTTCTCGGTAGAACAAGAGCCATGACAGGACGATCCATTGAAGAAGAAAGATAAATAACATGGAGAAGATCCACCACCAAAATAAAACCCAGAGAATACTCATAATGATTCAAGTACGACCCCACTAGACCCATTGGTTGGGGAGAAGAGGAAGCAAACAGAGAAGTATATGAAAGGTCATCAGAAAAGGAAAGGCAACAAATTAGCTAGAACTGTTGGCCTTACCAACAACGATTCTACACTAACAGAAGTAACCAATCAAAGCCTCAAGAATATAGATGAGAGATAAACATAGCTAATAAGTAGTATCACAAATTTATTATAGACACTCGGATTAAAAGAAGAAAGACTGGTGGTCGACTATAGACCACAATTACCTGAGTCACATGACTTAGCGGGCTTGTCAGAGGAGAAACATAGTCACGTGATGACACCAATTCCACCAATAAGGACTCAAATTTTGGGTGAAGCACTTGACTTGGGGACAACATAGATTAATGCCATGGTAAAAAACATGGGCTATGTCACCATAGATTTCTTTGCAATGCCAAATGAAGTGCATGCGATTCAGAATGTTGCAGTTGCAGAAATGAAGTTCAGAGAGCACACATTGGTAAATCAATTTATAAAAGTGAAAAAGATTGCTAATAAACTAAATAAAATAGTCCAAGAGACAGAGAAAAAAACTAAGACTTGGGAGGAGGACAAGCATCGACTTGAAACAATTGTTACTCTCGCTTGTAGCAAGTTCACTAAAGAAGGAATCACAAACCAAATGAGTGTGGATTTGAAAGTCTTTCGACTTGGAGAAATTGCAGAAAACTTCCGAAAAAGGGTATAGGAGTTAGAATTACAAGTGCAACCCAACACACCTACAGAGGTACTAAAAGAAAGAACAAAGCAACAAAAGTCGTGAAGAGAATAAAAGAGGCTCAGGCACTTTGTGCCAAATTGGTCGAGTAAGTTTGTTAGATGTGGGAAGATTTGATCAATGATGAAGAGTTAGAGAAATTCAAAAAGAAGTTGTGCATAAAAATGTCAAGAGAGTCTAGACAAGCTAAAGAACAAGATGGACACTGCGCCAATACTTGTATTTCTAAACTAGAAAAAGAATTCCATGTTCATGTTGATGCATCGTCTATTGCGCTTGGCATGGTACTAACACAGTCGAGGGAAGGAGCGATTGATCACCGCATTTATTTTGCTAGCATAAAGTTATCAACTATATAGAAAAATCACACCACAACGGAGAGGGAAAGGTTAGTGATGGTGTATACACTACAAAAATTTAGAAATTATTTGTTGGGTGGACATTTCAAGATGTACACTAACCATTCTACACTGAAATATTTGGTCAATAAGCCAGTGTTGGGGGGAAAGATATGTCATTGGATTCTCCTCTTCTGGGAATTTCATTTTGAGATAATTTTTAAACCGGGTAGGTTGAATCTGGGACCAAACCACCTGTCAAGAACTGAAAGTGGAGAAGAACCTACTAGTCTAGAAGATAATCTCACTGATGTGCAACTATTTGCAATAACCATGTTTGATGATCAATATAAAGATATCATACATTTACTGAGTACAATTTATGCACCAACTGAGTTTACCACAACACAGCTCATGAAACAGTTAGTAGTATGAGCTGTATATTTCCAATTGATTGCTGGACATTTGTATAAACTGGGCCATGATGAGATACTTCGACAATGTGTTTTCGAGCATGAGCACCAAATGATATTAAGTGTATTTTCGAGCGAGAGGCCATTATGCAAGAAAAGAGACCATGAGGAATATTTTGCAAGCAAGAATATGGTGGCCCGCCATGCATGCGAAAGCTCGAGATTATTGTCGAAGCTGTGATATCAATCAAAGAATTGGGAAGCCATACTAAAGGGATGAAATTCCATTGGTACTATAGTTCACACTCTAGGAATTCAATAAATGGGTTGTTGACTTTGTGGACCTATAAGTGCAGTAGGGAAGCACACCAAACCAAGGTATATTATCACTGTGACTAATTACTTGACGAGATGGGAAGAAGCTACGACAGTAAAGGATTGTACCGCTGCAAAAGCCGTGAAGTTCTTATTTGAAAACATTGTGACAAGGTTCAATTTCCCAAATATTTTTATCAGTGATCAAGGTATGCACTTTTTAAACCAATTGATTGAAGAACTAACTGATGAATTTCGGATACATCATAGAAGAAAAACTCAATATCATCCTCAAGAAAATGGAGTTGTGGAAGCATTTAACAAGATTCTGGAAAATGCGCTAACAAAGTTCTACAAGGTGCAAAGGGATGATTGGGATAAAAAAAACTCTGCAAATCTATGGGCATATTGCACAACATGTAAGAAGTTGATAGGCCAGACACCATTTAGGTTGGTATATGGACAAGAAGCTCTCATGCCTATGGAATATATTGTACCAAGTTTGAGAGTTGTCGTGATCATGGAAATAACATATGTTGATGTTGTAGAAGAAATATTGCTTCAACTAATACACTTAGAGGAAGGACTCTTTATTGCAGGATTTCATGAGAATGTAGAAAAGCAAAGGAAAAATGTATGGCAGATAGACACATTAAGAACAATAATTTTGAAGTTGGAGTTCTTGTCCTTATGTATGACAGTAAATTCTTCAAGCATCCAAGAAAGATGAAAACACATTGGTTAGGGCCATATGTCATTAAGAAAATAACTGATGGAAGACCAGTTAAGTTAGAAAAATTAGACAGGACATAGGTTAGAGGGATCAGCAATGGGATCTCATTAAAGCCTTATTTTGATAACTGCAACTAGGTTGCATCATCATTTAATATATTTATATATAGAGAGAGAGAGAGATGAACTAGAATGTATTCGTGTAGACTATTGGTCTGGCGGACAAAGAAGTAAAGTTATATTGACTTGGCATCTAGCCAAGATTAGAAATATTTGGTGAAGACAATTGGCCTATCACAAGATATAAACCCTTTTGGGAAGGGAAATGTAAGTCGCAAGGAGTGCGACCAGAAGTGTATGGAAAAGGAAATGCAAGTCATAAGGAGCGCGAAGAGGAACTTGAAAAGAGAGAAAAAAAATGTAAAATCTAAGTCGCAAGATGAGTGACAAGAGAATGATGGATCTTGAAAAGAGAAGCGAATTTTCCACATAGATTGGAAATGATGTGACGTTGGCACAATAATTAAGAAAATTGTTGACAAGACAACGGTTAGTCATTGAATTGGAAATATTGATAGAATTGGGTGGCATCCTTTGTGATCACTCCTACCATAAATGACAATAATTTCATTTAAATATGCCAGCTAATTGATTGATCGTGTCAAGTACAACTATCAAAAGCTGTTGGTTCATATCACACTTTATGCCCACACTCAAAGTCATTATTCCTAGAGGAGAGAAGAGCAATTTTTGTCTGTAATTCACGGAGCTGAAGCCAATTCATGATAATTTCAATATCGAACATTAGTCCCACTATGGAACCTAAAGTTAGACTTACATCACCTACCCCTATCATGGAAGATACTGTGGGTTATGTTCCCCCAAATAAGCATGCTATCCCAGCTGTTGGTTGAGTTCCACTTAGGACTTCAGAAAAACACAAAGTATATGAGCCAAGACTTCTCACCAGATTCAAAAGGAAAGCATATAATGAAGAAATAGAGAAAGGAAAAAGAAACAGCAACACCAGCAGCCCATGAAGAACAAGAATACTTCAATACTAGAAACTTGTTTCCACCATACATTCCACCAAGGAGGACGAATGCACCACATGTTGTCATCCCAAGCAAGAATTGTGCTATACTCGAAGCACCCAAACTACCAAAAGGAATTAAATTACTGCAGGATATCCTGTCGCATTCACACATGCTATCCTTTGAGGATCATTACACAAACAAACTAAGAGCCCTGGATAAAAAGAACTACATGAAATTGGAGAAAGATACGTCCAACTCACCAAACCATTTTGTTGCAATGGAATGGGCGAAAGGACTAGGGTAGTCTGGTTTATTGTTATTACTATTGATGCCTCACAATGACCAAAGCACAGAAGTAAAAAATTATGTAAATAAAATACTAGTAGTATTCCATGGAAGATTCATGTGGCTAGACAAACCGTACTCGATTGATGTTGACCTAATTTCAGTAATTGCAGGCCTCCCATAGGCGGGAGTAGACTCACTATCAATTTTGAAGAAGGACAAAGACTCGGCCATGATTGCAAAGGTCAAGAATAGGTATTACCTAGTCAGGGCCAGAAGAGGGTTCTCGATATCATCCATTAACGACACTAATGTTCGGTTGGCAGCAATGATATTATGATATTGTAGGAAGAAGGTACTGCTTTCTATTACTCTTGGTTATTGATTTTAATTTCGTTTTTTGTTTGGTCTGACCCGACAAACTACTAGCCAGTAGATTTACATGTTAGCTTCAGAGGAGAAAGATACTAGAACCTCTGGTTCTTGATAGACAAAAATAGGAAAAAATATAGTAACATTGAATTTTTCATACATAGTGAAGCCTTAAGGCATCTAGTGCAGCATCAAGTGAGACATAATGGGAACACTATTTCCCGATTTTAGTAAATTATAAGATTTCAAATTGGCCCACACTATATTAACATACAACCATGGAAGGACCCATATCACCAATGGTTGGCAACGCGATTTGTATTGACGAAAGATGACTTAGAAACTATTGTCAACAATTAGCCACATGAATGGCGCCAACATACGCTAGAAGATCAAGTAAGAGAGAAAGAGGTCAATTAGGACAAAAACCCAAGGAAAGGCAAACAAGGAAGGAAGTTAGACAAGAATGATTCTACCTTACCCCCTCAGGAGCCTCCATTGGAAAAAAAAAGAATAGGGAGAAAAAGACACAACAGAACAAAGGGAGCCTAAGGTTAAGAAACAAAAGGATAATAAGCAAGACAATGCCTTCTGCATGGATGACGAAGAGTTTGCAGTGTTAGAAGAAGCACTACAAGAATCCACCCAAGCAAGTTTAAATGACATATGTAGGTGGCAGACTGATTTTACTACTCATATTATAGAGCAGCTGAATGAACTTGGTAATATTTCAAATAGGTTAAAATCGCAGTGGATTGCGTGCCCCAAGTACCAAAATCACAGGATGAACTTGATCCTTCTTAAGTGCTAGAACCCTAGAGGCCAAATCTGGACCATCCAATCAGGGTACAAATTGGAGGAGAAGTACTGGATTTGGGAACCCCAAATTCCTGAAGTCACCAAAAGTGATGGCTAGGTAATCCTATATTTTTCGCAGATGCGAATGGCGGAAGTATATGCATTACAAAAAGCTATAGTCACATAAATTAGAGTAAGAGAAAGTGCCCTTTGTAAATAGGCGAAGAAATCCGAGAAGATCATTAACAAAATAAAATAAAAGAATAAGAAGAAAAGGAAAATAGTAAATTCAGGAGAAGAAAGAAAGCTGAAACTTGTGAATATTGTAAACCTAGCTTGCTCAAATATTGATGATGCTGAAATCACACCAGAAATGTAGGTCGAAGACAAGATAATTCGACTTGGTAAGATAGTGACTAAACTTAGGAGGAAGGTTACACAACTTGAAGAGCAGGTAAAACCAAGCACACCTCCAGAAGTGTTGGAGAAAATAAGAGAAGTAGCGATTGAAGTTGTGAAGAAAATAGAAGAACTAGAATAAGTATGTGCCAAGGCTTTAGAAGAAGTCTCACAGACTTGGGAAGCCCTAATGGATGATGAGAAATCATAAAATATTGCAAGTGAGCTGACTGCACTTGAATTAAACATTACTCAGATAAGAAATGACATGAAGCAGCTACCCTTAACATAGAAAATGGCTAAGGCAACAGAGATGAGGAAATTGCAACAACAAATAATAATGTTTCACACACAACAACAACACCATGAGGAAAAGGTGGAAGAGTTGCAGGATAAAGAAGAAAGGGTTACATGAATCATTCATCATGTACATCAGAAGGTGCATGACGTAGTGGCATCAATCGATAAGTTCATGCTGGAACATGTCAGTTTTGACCTAGTGGACCAATTGAAAAAGATAGAAGAAGAAGTGCCTCTAGAAATAGAGCGAGTGGTGAAAATCGTGGAATATTTTTAGAATAAAATTGGCGCAAGTAAAAACATGGATGAATAGCTTCGAGTGGCTTGATATGAACCACATGTGAGTGTTAGGGGCATGTTGTGCCTAGGGACAAAAAGGTAGAATTCACTTAGAATTATGCCTAAGTATGGAAAAGAGCTAAAGAAGAAGAATAGGAGCTGTGACATAAGCAGCAATAGAAAAACAAGAAGAGAAAGGAAGCTACGATGAACGTAGTGAAAGGATGGAAGAAGAAGGAAGAGGCACTAGAAGAGGAATCCGCGATAGAATAAAGGATTGCGAGAAAGGAAGGTGCGACATAATAACAGTGTCAAAAAAGGCATGAAAGTAACATAACGGCTGGAAAATGACAATAAGGCATAATGATTAGAAAGTGACAGGCCTTAAACATCATCAGTATGACCTCAAAAAAAACAGAAGAGAACCACACGTATGAATGTATCTTTGTAAGTCGCGTCAATAGTTCCTCCTATTAGGTGTTACTAGAATAGGAAATACAACCTGTTCGCTAGATATAGGAAGTCAGATTAGAAAACGATAGGTAACAAGTTTGTAACAAGTATTTAATGAGTCTGTAATAAGTCTATAAAATAAGGAACCCAAGATGTATACAGGTTAAATGCTAGTAGACTCTAGTTAGACTCTCATTTTATCTTATGGACTATTGTTAGCTTTGTGTTATTGTCTGTTAGTATTGCTGAGTGCACATGAGATGAATAATATGCAGCTGAGTGCGCAGAAGAGTAGGAAAGGTTGAGTTGATCCAAGATGTGTGCGGATCATTAGTCGAGCTAAGTAGGAAGAGAATAGAGAGAAGATCAGAAGAGCATGAGAGGAAGGAAGAGTTTGTAAAGATAGCAAAGAATATCTAGAATAGAGTCTGCAGCTTAGCGGGAAGACGAAAGGTGCATATATTTCCTTATGCCAAATAAAGAGCAACTTTGTGGTTTTTGTCTAGATGGGTTTCCATTTTGTATTCTATGTATATGTGAGAATGATAAATTTGTTTGAATTGTATATGTAATTGTTGAATTGAATGGATGATTATAGATTTGCTTATAAATGAATATATGTATATCAGTTGCATAATATCAGTTGAACACGATTATGTTGCATAAAAATTGTTGATATAATAACTTGCATAATAGAAGTAGGGTCGCAGTCTAGCTAGTCACAGTGAACATAAATAATCCATCCACAAACTTCGTTAAGAACCTTGGAAAGGGGACAAGGTACCAGAAATCCCCCTACCCAACTATGAAAACATGGTTTTGGCAGTTACCCATTCAAAAGAGATATCTTGGGTGAGACTGCATCTACGTCACATGTGCTGTTGACTGAGCTCTGCTCTGTCGAGCTGATATCTTGGGATTTGTTGAGATGAATAAAAAGGGTTGAACCTAGGTTAGGATCCTTGGAGGACGAAGAAAATCCAACAAGGTGCAACAAGTTTTGGGATCGAGAGGACTTACAACTTCAGAACACCTCAATTCCGAACTTGTGGAAAACTTGAAAAAACAGAAGAAAAGGTGTGATAGGAGACTTAGAAAGCAGTGAAAATATTCCAGGATTTTCAAAGTAAGATCACCATTATGAACTTTCAAACTAATGTGGCTCAGGACGAGGCACAAGTGAGAGTTGGGGGCCTATTGGTCCATTTAGGTTGGTATACAGACAAGAAGCTCTCATGCCTATGGAATATATTGTACCAAGTTTGAGAGTTGTCGCGATCATGGAAATAACATATGTTGATGTTGTAGAAGAAATATTACTTCAACTAATACACTTAGAGGAAGAACTCTTTATTGCAGGATTTCACGAGAATGTAGAAAAGAAAAGGAAAAATGTTTGGCACGATAGACACATTAAGAACAAGAATTTTGAAGTTGGAGTTCTTGTCCTTATGTATGACATTAAATTCTTCAAGCATCCGAGAAAGATGAAAACACATTGGTTAGGGCCATATGTCATTAAGAAAATAATTGATGGAATACTAGTTAAGTTAGAAAAATTAGACAGGACATAGGTTAGAGGGATCATCAATGGGATCCGACTAAAGCCTTATTTTGATAACTGCGACTAGGTTGCATCATCATTTAATATATATATATACAGAGAGAGAGAGAGATATGAACTAAAATGTATTCGTGCAGACTATTGGTCTGTCGGACAAAGAAGTAAAGTTATATTGACTTGGCATATGGCCAAGATTAGAAATCTTTGGCGAAGACAATTGGCCTGTCGCAAGATAGAAACCCTCTTGGGAAGGGAAATGTAAGTCACAAGGAGTGTGACAAGAAGTGTATGGAAAAGGAAATGCAAGTCACAAGGAGCGCGAAGAGGAACTTGAAAAGAGAGAAAAAAAAATGGGGAAAAAAAGTAAAATCTAAGTCACAATATGAGTTACAAGAGAATGATGGAGCTTGAAAAGAGAAGCAAATTTTCCACATATATTGGAAATGATGTGATGTTGGCACAATAATTAAGAAAATTGTTGACAAGACAACGGTTAGTCATTGAATTGGAAATATTGATAGAATTGGGTGGCATCCTTTGTGATCACTCCTACCATAAATGACAATAATTTCATTTAAATATGCCAGTTAATTGATGGCATGTTGAAAAGCTTCCTTAAATGATCTAAATTGATGGCCCATGAGATTAAAAAGACTTATTCCTTTCTAATTAAATAATTGATCGTGTGAAGTACAACTATCGAAAGCTGTTGGTTCATATCACACTTTATGCCTATGCTCAAAGTCATTATTCCTAGAGGAGAGAAGAGCAATTGTTGTCTATAATTCAAGGAGCCGAAGCCAATTCATGATAATTTCAATATCGAACATTAGTCCCACTATGGAACCTAAAGTTGGACTTACATCACCTACCCCTATCATGGAAGATACTGTGGGTTATGTTCCAAAAATAAGCATGCTATCCTAGCTATTGGGTGAGTTCCACTTAGGCCTTCAGAAAAACACAAAGTATATGAGCCAAGACTTCTCACCAGATTCAAAAGGAAAGCATTTAATGAAGAAATAGAGAAAGGAAAAAGAAACAGCAACACCAGCAGCCCATGAAAAAAAGGAATACTTCAATACTAGAAACTTGTTTCCACCATACATTCCACCAAGGAGGACGAATGCACCACATGTTGTCATCCCAAGCAAGAATTGTGCTATACTGGCAGCACCCAAACTACCAAAAGGAATTAAAGTACTGCAGGATATCCTGTCACATTTACACATGCTATCCTTTGAGGATCATTACACAAACAAACTAAGAGCCTTGGATAAAAAGAAGTACATGAAATTGGAGAAAGATACGTCCAACTCACCAAACCATTTTGTTGCAATGGGATGGGTAAAAGGACTAGAGCAGTCTAGTTTATTAGTATTACTATTGATGCCTCACATTGGCCAAAGCATAGAAGTAAACAATTATGTAAATAAAATACTGGTAGTATTCCATGGAAGATTCATGTGGCTATACAAACCGTACTCGACTGATGCTAACCTAATTTCAGTAATTACAGGCCTCCCATAGGCGAGAGCAGACTCACTATCAATTTTGAAGAAGGACAAAGACCCAGCCATGATTGCAAAGGTCAAGAATAGGTATTACCTAGTCAGGGCTAGAAGAGGGTTATCGATATCATCCATTAACAACCCTGATGTTTGGTTGGCAGCAATGATATTATCATGCAAATTGTTGGGAACATTGCACCCAAACCAATGTAATGTGGGTGCGGTAATGCTAACTGCACTCTGTGCCGAAGGCATCCAAATCAATTGGTCACATTTTTTGTTGAACTAGTTGTTACAAGATGCATCCTTATCGTAGGAAGAAGGTACTGCTTTCTATTACTCTTGGTTATTGATTTTAATTTTGTTTGTTGTTTGGTCTGACCCGACAAACTACTAGCTAGTAGATTTACATGTTAGCTTCAGAGGAGAAAGATACTAGAACCTCTGGTTCTCGACAGACAAAAACAAGAAAACATATAGTAACATTGAATCTTTCATACATAGTGAAGCCTTAAGGCATCTAGTGCAACACCAAGTGAGACTTAATGGGAACACTATTTCTCGATTTCAGTAAATTATAAGATTTCAAATTGGCCCACACTATATTAACATACAACCATGGAAGGACTCATATCACCAATGGTTAGCAACACGATTTGTATTGATGAAAGATGACTTAGAAACTATTGTCAACGATTAGCCACATGAATGGCGCCAACATACACCAGAAGATCAGGTAAGGGAGAAAGAGGTCAATTAGGACAAAAACCCCAGGAAAGACAAACAAGGAAGGAAGTTAGACAAGAATGAGTCTACCTTACCCCTTCAGGAGCCTCCATTGGAAAAAAAAGAATAGGGAGAAAAAGATGCAACAGAACAAAGGGAGCCTAAGGTTAAGAAACAAAAGGATAATAAGAAAGACAATACCTTCTGTATGGATGACAAAAAGTTTGCAGTGTTAGAAGAAGCACTACAAGAATCCACCCAAGCAAGTTTAAATGACATATGTAGGTGGCAGACTGATTTTACTACTCATATTACAGAGCGACTGAATGAACTTGGTAAATATTTCAAATAGGTTAAAATCACAGTGGATTGCGTGCCCCAAGTACCAAAATTGCAGGATGAACTCGGTCCTTCTGAAGTGCTAGAACCCTAAAGGCCAAATCTGGACCATCCAATCAGGGTACAAATTGGAGGAGAAGTACTGGATTTGGGAACCCCAAATTCCTGAAGTCGCCAAAACTGATGGCCAGGTAATCCTATATTTTTCGCAGATGCGAATGGCGGAAGTATATGTATTACAAAAATCTATAGTCACATAAATTAGAGTAAGAGAAAGTCCCCTTGGTAAATAGGCAAAGAAATCCGAGAAGATCATTAACAAAATAAAATAAAAGAGTAAGAAGATAAGGAAAACAGTAAATTCAGGAGAAGAAAGAAAGCTGAAATGTGTGAATATTGTAAACCTAGCTTGCTCGAATCTTGATGATGCTGAAATAACACCAGAAATGTAGGTCGAAGACAAGATAATTCGACTTGGTAAGATAGTGACTAAACTTAGGAGGAAGGTTACACAACTTGAAGAGCAGGTAAAACCAAGCACACCTCCAGAAGTGCTGGAGAAAAGAAGAGAAGTAGCAATTGAAGCTGTGAAGAAAATAGAAGAACTAGAATAAGTATGCGCGCCAAGGATTTCGAACAAGTCTCAAAGACTTGGGAAGCCCTAATGGATGATGAGAAATCATAAAATATTGCAAGTGAGATGACTGCGCTTGAATTAAACATTACTCAGATAAGAAATGACATGAAGCAGCTACCCTTAACACAGAAAATGGCTAAGGCAAAAGAGATGAGGAAATTGCAACAACAAATAATAGTGTTTCGCACACAACAACAACACCATGAGGAAAAGGTGGAAGAGTTGCAGGATAAAGAAGAAAGGGTTACATGAATCATTCATCATGTACATCAAAAGGTGGATGACGTAGTGGAATCAATAGATAAGTTCATGCTGGAACATGTCCGTTCCTACCTAGTGGACCAAATGCAGAAGATAGAAGAAGAAGTGCCTCTAGAAACAGAGTGAGTGGTGAAAATCATGGAATATTTTCAGAATAAAATTAGTGCAAGTAAAAACATGGATGAATAGATTCGAGTGGCTCGATATGAACCACATGTGAGTGTTGGGGGCATGTTGTGCCTAGGGACAGAAAGGTAGAATTCACTTAGAATTATTCCTAAGTATGGAAAAGAGCTAAAGAAGAAGAATAGGAGCTGCGACAGAAGCAACAATAGAAAAGCAAGAAGAGAAAGGAAGCTGCGATGAACGTAGTGAAAGGATGGAAGAAGAAGGAAGAGGCACTAGAAGAGGAAATCGTGATAGAATAAAGGATTGCAAGAAAGGAAGGTGCGACATAATAACAGTGTCAAAAGGCATGACAGTAACATAACGGCTAGAAAATGACAATAAGGCATAATGATTAGAAAGTGACAGGCCTTAAACATCGTGGGTACGACTTCAAATAAAACCAATGGGAACCACATGTATGAATGTATCTTTGTAAGTCGCGTCATTAGTTCCTCCTATTAGGTGTTACTAGAATATGAAATACAACCTGTTCGCTAGATATAGGAAGTCGGATTGGAAAACGATAGGTAACAAGTCTGTAACGAGTTTGTAACAAGTATTTAATGAGTCTGTAATAAGTCTATAAAATAAGGAACCCAAGATGTATGAGGGTTAGACACTAGTAGACTCTAGTTAGACTCTCATTTTAGCTTATGGACTGTTGTTAGCTTTATGTTATTGTCTGTTAGTATTGCTGAGTGCACATGAGATGAAGAATATGCAGCTATGTGCGCAGAAGAGTAGGAAAGGTTGAGTTGATCCAAGATGTGTGTGGATCATTAGTCGAGCTAAGTAGGAAGAGAACAGAGAGAATATCAGAAGAGCATGAGAGGAAGGAAGAGTTTGTAATAATAGCAAAGAAGATCTAGAATATAGTCTGCAGCTTAGCGGGAAGACGAAAGGTGCATATATTTCCTTATGCCAGATAAAGAGCAACTTTGTGGTTTTTGTCCGGATGGGTTTCCATTTTATATTCTATGTATATGTGAGAATGATAAATTTGTTTGAATTGTTTGTGTAATTGTTGCATTGAATGGCTGATTATAGATTTGTTTATAAATGAATATATGTATATCAGTCGCATAATATCAGTTGAACATGATTATGCTGCATAAAAATTGTTGATATAATAACTTGCATAAGAGAAGTAGGCTCGCAGTCTAGCTAGTCACAGTGAACACAAATAATCCATCCACAAACTTCGTTAAGAACCTTGGAAAGGGGCCAAGGTACCAGAAATCCCCCTACCCAACTGTGAAAACATGGTTCTGGCAGTTACCCATTCAGGAGAGATATCTTGGGTGAGACTGCATCTACGTCACATGGCTGCTGACTAAGCTCTGCTCTGTCGAGCTGATATCTTGGGATTTATTGAGATGAATAAAAGGGGTTGAACCTAGGTTAGGATCCTTGGAGGACGAAAAAAATCCAACAAGGTGCAACAAGTTTTGGGATCGAGAGGACTTACAACTTCGGAACACCTCAATTCCAAACTTGTGGAAAACTTGAAAATACAGAAGAAAAGGTGTGATAGGAGACTTAGAAAGTAGTGAAAATATTCCAGGATTTTCAAAGTAAGGTCACCATTACGAACTTTCAAACTAATGTGGCTCAGGACGAGCCATAGGTGAGCGTTGGGGGCCTGTTGGTCCAAGGAAACGTTAGACAAAATTATGCCATAATTATGGTCAAGAAAATAAGGATGATGGTTGCAAGACAAGACGAAGTTGTGACAAAAGACATGCAATGAGAGAAGTTGCGATGAAAGCAGTCGCGGTGGAAGAAATCACAACAGAAGAGGAATAAAGCAGTAAAAAAGAAGAAGTTCGACTATTTTTAGAAAGAGTTAGTTAGACTAAAATATATCTTTTAGTAATAAAGCTTGATTGTATTTTTTGGCTAATGGTGCCTATTTTCAGATGTAACTAAATGTATTGAAATAAAAAGACAACCTGTCAACTAACAGTGGTGAGTCAGATGATGGTTGGATCAAGATTTGTAAAATATTATAAAAGCATGAACCGAAGTTGTGTGTGGGTTGTTCAATGATTGCCAGTCGAAGAGAGGAATATGATCGATCTAGGTTATGTGCAGATTGACAGTTGAGAGAATAATATAAGAAATACATAGACAAAAACCAGAGAGCATGATAGGAGAGAAATATGTCCAAATTGTAAAGAATATCTAAAGAAGATTCTGCAAACTAAGTGTTCAGACCAAAGGTGCTAAACTATTTCTCATGCCATATGAAGAGCACCTTTGTGATTTTTCCCAGATGGGTTTCCACGTTACATATTGTCTCTGTGTATCTTTGATATTTATGTTTATGTCAAGTGCATGTATGTTGTGAATGAGTGGATATGAATATGTCGCACAGTCTTTGTTTCTAAAAAACTTATATGTGTGTGTGTGTGTCGCACACCTAATCGGTTAAATATGTGATAATTCTTTATGTTAACTTTTGCAATATGTGTCAACAAACAAGTAGATTGTTCTTTGAATGAATAAATGAATACAAAGGTTTAATTCTGGTTTTGGTCGAGCAAATCGTTCTTAAGGAAGAAATCCACAACATAACTACAAAAACCTGGTTCTAATAGTTCCCAATAGGTATATCGAGTGAGACTTCATCTGTGTCGCAGGTGTTGCCGACAGAGTTCTGCTATGTTGGGTCGATATCTTGGGTATTGTTGACAAAGAAGGATCTGAACCTGACTCGACCAAAAGTTAGCCAACACCTGTGATAATTGAGATCGCCATAAGTTGCTTCCCTTTCCTAGATACCATAATCCTGAGTATTGATAGAAGATCTTAGTTTCGATGATATGTCATAGGTTTCCTTGGTGCACCAAACTCGAGGGTACTTACTACAATCCTTAGTCACTACCAAGGAGTAATTATATTCATGCCATAATACATTATTTTATTTAATCTTAGTTTTAGTTCATATTTCTCTCTCCCAAATTACAGTAATGAACCATAATTAGAGGGTTCGCCATTCTCAATAAACGAAGGTATAATTGAATTCTTTGACCATTAAACTTGTAAAGTTAATGTGTGAAATCCATACAATCAACAACTCTAGATTGTTTCAAACACATTATGATACCATTATCTTCACACATAAGCCTCTCTAACTTCATCACACCATGGGTTTAGTATGGAGGAAATAAATAAATAAATCGCTAACGTGTACTTCCAAACATGATTGTTTATCTAACTTAATGCAATTACACAAAAATTAAAAACAACATCAAACAAAAAAAACGGAAATATTTTCCAATAAAAACGCATCGATCTCAAGCTTCAAGTCGAGATCAAAGTGCTTTGCACTTTATTATAATTTCTCCTTTCCACTCCGCACTCAAACCCCACTCTTCTATATTTGTAAGATGTTCTTGTTATTTTCATGATTTTGTCCTCTTCCATAATTTTCTCCTCTGCACTTTATTATTATTTCCTCTGCATTTTATTATTATTTCTCAAAGTGATTTGTAATTTATTATTATTTCTCTTTTCTAATCAACACTCAAACCTTACTTTTCTATATTTGTAAGAGTGTCATTGCCAAGTTTAAGAATAATGAGAGGTGAACAACATATATAAATTACAATATTACTAAAAAAAGATTAATGGAGGGTGGAAAGCTTATTTTGGTCTTGAATATAAATGTAAATCAACCAATCTAGTCATGTAGGATAAAATGAAGTTCCTCTTTAAAACTCTTGTCATCCAGAAGTATGAGGATGCAACATTTCTATAGAATCTTGGAGGAAGATTGAGAAAATGCAGAAGCGATTTATAAGTTATACCTCAAAATTAAAAGCAATACGCATTATCCTATTCTCCTCATACAAGTGAACCTTTCCCCCATCGAGAGCATGGCTATGACGAGGTACCTGATGTACAAGCAGAAGATAAATAACATGGGAAATGAGAGTGTTCCTAAAATCGCTTTAATCTCAAGTCAAAACCAACTAGACCTTAAGCAGTGTTGGTGTAAAGATACCATGGCTTGGCTAAAGCATTGTGGCATTGATGAAAATGACATTTTGCAGAAATAATTGATAATGCCAAAAATATTATTACTTCTAAGTTTAAAGAGAAATTCTGGTGTGAGAAAAATTTAACGGTTAAAAGAAAATTAAGATACTATAAGGAGGTCATTAGATCATAACTTGGAAGATCAAAAGTATCTCTTGATAGTAACTAGCTCACAAAATAAAATTAATATAGCTAATATTAGAATGAACTCTCATGAACTCCATAGCGAAACAGTGTGTTGGTATATTCCTAAAAACTCCATGGGCGGAAAGGGTTTGTCATCTGTGTGAGTCTATGAGCGTTGAGGATGAAATTCACTTTCTCTTAAAGTGCCTTGCTTACACCCACATTAGATCTGAGTTTCATAGTATTTGGTACAATACAAACCTTTATAACCTTCTAACTTGCCAAAACCATAGTGAGTTTGGAAAGCTTCTTGGCAAGCTTTTTGAGCACATGAACAATATTTTAAAGTAAACCAAGTATTATCCTTCTTAAAGTTCGATAAACCAAAGCTGGTTTCAATGGTAGTAGATGTTGTGGCCTCCATTGCCATCGTTATCTTATTTCTCTTTTTGTATAACAATTTGTTGTTCTTAAATGACTTTTCACACTTTTTTTCATCATTATCATCTTATTTCTGGTTTTGTACGACATTTTGTTATTCTTAAATGGCTTTGCACACTTTTGTTTAATAATATAAAAATTAAATTTACCAAGTTTTGAAGTTACCTTCAAACATTTGATCTACCCCATTTTAACATTTAATATAAAAAATAAATTTACCAAGTTGTTAGGTTACCTTCAAATATTTTCTCTCTTTTTCAAGCTGGTAGGGAACTTGAAGAAATTTATTTTTTTAATGATGTATTACGTATACCCCAAATTCAATTTTTTCTTAAATGTATATTTATATTGTATTTAACTAATATTGAAAAAAATATTGTTATTTTGAACTACTTTAACATCACAAAAGTCTACCGAATCACTAAATAAATTTAAACTCGATATTTTTATTAATATTGAATATTGAATATTTTTATTAATATTTTTATTAATATTGAATATTGAATATTTTTATTAATATTTTAAAAAAAAATGCACATTGAACATAACCCATATATAAGAATTACAGTTTAAAACTTGAGCAATGCAAACCAAACAAACTGAGGTGCATTCCATGATCAAATCAACGAAACCGAAGCTCAAAATTATGATTGAATCCAATCTTGAAAAATAACATAACATGCATATAGAAAATTACAAATCTAACTTTATAATCCTATGATAAACTTCGCCTCTCTAGCTGAATCTGAATAGACACTCAATCTAGCAGACAAAATGTCTTTTTCTTTTAATGTTTATAAATACGTTTGACATTGCAAAATACCCGTCTCTATATTATCAAACAGAGACGTATGCCACCTACTTTATGTTTCCAATCTTCATATCCAGATATATTAGCATGCATCCTAGCGCAGAGAGATTCTTGAAACTGTATTTATCAAGTTATTCACAATCATATCCATTGTTTTAGTTCACTTCTAAAATGATGAAATGCAATGGCATTTTAATATAATTTGACATCAAATAATTTAAAAATAAATTTGGTCAAGGTATGGCCGTCACATAAAGAGGGTCTTAAGATAGATATAGTTGTCTATGGCCGTCACATAAAGAGTTTCTTAAAATAGATATAGTTGTCTAAGGCTCATGTTGATTAGTGCAAAATCTACGGCAATCTTCTTATTCACAAAAACTGAGTAAAACATATCACTTCCAAAGAAAACGACTCAATTTGCATTGAGAATGAAGAGTCAAAGTCAATCTATGCAAATTACAGTAATTTGATGTTCAATACCGAAAATCAAGATTCAAAGTAGAGTTTCTTCCCACGCTTATTTGTCGTGACAAATGTCTAATAATATATTTTTGCATTAAAAAAGTGAAAAAAAAGGAAGCCAACTTGTTCATTTTATTGATTTGAGAGTATTATTTCAAAAGTTTTTCGCACCTCCAAATAATTAACATAGGCACACACATGTTAAGTTTTAACAAAGGCACACGCATGTTAACTTAAGCATTCACAAAGACATAGGCATTTTAAGTTGCATTCTTGAGTAGAGCAAACCCAATCATAATATCCATAAATCCAATCATTTTAAGTTGCATTCTTGAGTAAAGCAAACCCAATCATAATATCCATAAATCCAATCATGCTTGTTTTGACTCCATTTATTATGATGAAAAATTGTGCCTATTTTATTGAGCTTTTCTTAATTCCTAAGTTATTTATCCGTTTTTAAAGTTGTCTATATTAGTTAGAAATATTCAACTTACATAAAGTAATAAAGTGATAAGATTTTTTACATAAACATTATTTTTGCAAATATTAAAATACGATAATAGGAAGTTTTAAGATTTGAACATTATTACATAGTTATATTAAAGAGTTGAAGATGTGTGTGTGAGAGAGAGGGTGGGGAATAAATAAGGGGGTGAGGGTTAGGTGTAGTTGGATGAGTTGGGAAGTGAGAGACAATGGAAAAGGGGTTAGTAAGAGT